>JARJEC010092205.1:0-16639 GCA_030264575.1 Tachinus sp. AB-2021 | reverse complement strand
CAAGTAATTACTGATATTTCCATTTCCAAGAAAAGTGGTATATTATTTATAACCACCAAGTCACACCCTTTCTTAGCATGGCATTTCCAAGAAGAATATTAATTTTAAAATCACTTTTAGAAATAATCAAATACAAATATATTATACCTATTAATCACACTTTGAGAGAAATGCTAATTAAATTGTTTTTTTTCTTCAGTTTTTTTTATTCATCCATTTCGTCTCGACTATTAAGATTCAGCTTTTGTATCCTTGAAGTGTAAACTTTAGAAAACTTTATATATTTTTTATGCGGGGAATTATTTGAGGCGCACTTGGGACCTTTCGACTTTCTTTTTTCTTTTGAAACAATTAAAAAGTGTCACGATTTATTTCCAGTCGTAATTTAAATTCGTTTATGAAATAAATGTCATGGGACACCACTACGACAAAAAATTCGAAACGGAAATTAAATCATAATTTATAATTTATGCAATATAATAAAATATCGCAAATATAAATAGAATATTTATGTTGTCTTGAATAATAAAAAGAATGATTTAAACATTATCTTTTTAACTATAATTTATCACGCTATTTAATAATGTTAACAATTTTTAGATATTATTATATTAATCATAACAAAATTCAGTTACTTTTCAACCAAAAAGTAGTACAGCAACCATTATCTTAGCGATAAGGCATAAATTTAAATGATGCTTACAGTTACTGGCTAATGATGTAGTCATTACGAGTATTAGATTAAAATATACTTTTCCCAAAACACATACCGATTAAAGTGTTTTAAGAAGTATAAATATAAAATGCTGTTCGCCATTATACAAGGTGCGGCAACATAGTTGCTTTTCTTAGGGATGTGAATACAAACAAGCAAGATAAATAAATATTTGTTTAACTTATTTATATTGCCATATTCAATGTTATGTTTTAAAAATTGAATTTCTTGAATGATGGTTGCTGCCAAGGCAATCTTAAAGTATTTATGAAAGGGTTGACATTACTCTGCGATTCATATTTATTTTTTAGAATCGCTGTAACTTCTAGCTTAATTGAGCCAAAATAGTATCCTCATAGATAACATGGGGTTAAATCAAGCAACCCTGATTGTTTACTCCAACGCCATCTACGGGAAGGCAAACACCAAGGAACCAATTCGCGCTATACCTGCCTCAGTTTTCTAAGCAGAAGTGGCCGCCATTGAGTGGTGCACCAAACACATGCTTAAGTCAAGAGTTCAACAACAGACCGTTTACCATCATGTCCAACAGCCAAGCAGCTTCATAAGCGTTACGTTCGGTAGTAATAAAATACAAACTGATGTTGTATAGACAGTTTGGAGAACTGGCCATAAACAACAGAATACGCCTGGCCTGGAGACCAAAAGACCAAGGTGTAGAAGAAATCCTTAAGCCTAGCTAAAAAGAGAACAAGTGGGACGTTTATTGGACCAGAACTCAACTTTGGGGATTACTCACAAGACCGAAAAAGAAATAATATAACGCAAACTTGTAAAAGAACTCAATAACTTGTGGAAAAGCTGTCAAGCGATAAGTCACACAAGATTATTCGTAACAGAACCAACACAAAGTACTCAAAAGAAAGTATCGCATATAAGTGGAACAAAATTGCAAATGATCACAAGACTGATTACCGGATACTATGGTCTTAACAAGCACATGCATAGATAAGATATATACCAAAATCACTATGCCGCGGATGTTTGAAGTACAAAGAAACTTCGCAGCATCTGCTGTGCGAAAACGAAGCATTCAACATGCAAAGCACAATTTACTTTGGCAAGCTTTTGCTAACCCAAAAACAACCAAAAACAATCTTGAATTTCATAGTCAAAAGACAACTGTTAAAGGTGTTAGAGGAGCACAATAAGATGATCAGGGACGAATCACCTCAGGAAGGACACAAATAAAGAGGTAAGAGAGGGAATAAGTCAAAACCTAAAAACCTTAATTTATTTGACAAGGCGTCAAATTAATTTAAGGTAAGAAACGGGGTCGCAAAATACTAAATATCAAAAACCGCTGGTATACTCGTTTACTATTGCACGCATACAATTCTAAAGCAGGTTACAATCAATTTAATATAATCGCTATCATCATTTCATTTTTATTAAATACTACGACTTCCCCCACACCAAAATCACATATTTCACACCAAAGCATAACTTTGTAGCTAAAAAGTAATCGCTGACGGAGTTCTAGTAAGTTAGCTTCAGAGCAATAGCAAAAATTCTGGTTGCCATTTGTCCCTTTAAAGTGTACATCTGTTCCTGCGCTGAGAATTAATATTTTATTTTGCGGAATATTCTAAAAAATGTCAATACATAAAGTATTTAAAAATCCCTCTCACTTAATTGCTAACACTCCTATACAACAACCATAGCTATATAAGTATACATTTGAAATGACTTGTTAAAAATCTGCAACACGTTCAATACTAATCAACTCACTGAAAATGGCATAAACACTGGAATACAACGACGCTCAATGTTCTACTCCTTCCAGGAGCCGAGCAATAATCTATTGAAATTAGCGCAACTATTTTACCACACCTTGTATATGTATTATGTAATCAATCAAAAGGAAACAAAGTCAAAATGAGTATTGGTTTTGTGCCCTTCAAGTAAACAATAAAAAAACTGTCTATAACTAACAATATAATTTATAGGCAACCGGTATGACAAAGCCAATCTGGTCATAGAATTAAAAAACAAGCAAATTTCACGGTTGATACAAGCGTCCACAATCAATTATATATAAATGACGCTCGAGGATTTTCCTTACTTAATTTATTTTAAATAGCGACTAATTTCAACTTATATGAGTCATTTTTAAGCTAAAATTATTGATAAGATCATGTATCACATGAATTGTTTCATACATTAATAAGTTACTAAATGGTGACCGAATTATTGGTAAAAGCAGTTTTATTTATAGTGCCATTAATTACCTTCATCAATAGTTTTACTTTACATAACCAACAAATAAGAAATATTGTTGAACAACGGTAGAGATATGTATACAATAAGCGGTCCAATTTGTACAAGGCCAATGTTAATTTTTCCACATCGTCCACATGGCCAGTCCGTCCTTTTCCAGTTCAATGTGATCAACTAGTTAAATACATTTTTCAAAAAGAAGTTATTTTTTAAATTATTTGCCTTCCATAACAAAATCTAGATCCCCCACTGAAATTATGTTAAATTATCTGATACTCAAAATCACAATTCATAATGGGTTGAAAAGACGATTAAAAACACTGATTAACAAGCTATGAGCACAGTTCACAGCAAATAGGTAAAAATATATAATATGAACTTCATTGAAATAAGTTAACTAAATCAAAAAATACGCATTACAACCAGAAATTTGATCATAAATAAATATATAACTACTAATTCATTTTTAATAAATGTATTTATCTAAACAGATATACGAAGAACTTAATCAATTTAAGCCGGTATGCATTCATTCCACCAGTAATTATTAAATATTCACAACTAATTTTCATCATAAGATAAATTAAGCACTCATATAAATAAGACGCAAGAAACAGGTAAACAAACAAAACTGCTAGCGAAGATTAGATTTATTCGGCTGGTTTGTTGTTTGTTGCCGAAAATGCAACATCTCAATTTTAGTGCGTAATGTAATTGAATTTTTGACTATCTCTGTTGTGAATCTGTGACAATTGTATGAACATTGGTGATTATTAACTTGTGTGAAACGTTTGTGAAGATATTGAAGGGATTTATTTGATAATTTGTGTTTTAATTGTATGGCAGTGGAAAGTGTGATGACCTCATTTCTAAAGGTGAGATTATTATTGTCTTGTATTATTATTTTGTTATGTTACTTCTATAAGTGATTATTTACATTTGATTCGAGTGTTGTATGGTATGTTATGTTAAGTTTAAATGATATAGGAAATGTGAAATTTCTTATTTATTATGTTTTCTTTTTAATAAATGGCCTTGGATTACTGCGTATTTTATGATGTTACATTTGATTTTATTCATATTTTAATTGCGTGACTTAGTTGATATTCGGATGAAGTGTACAGCACTTTGTTATTCAAAATAAAAGTAAGAAATTGGGCTGATACCATTGATAGGAATTGATACTCAATGCACGGATATAAAAATAAGTTAATTACTAAAATTTGCTTAGAGAATAAAATTTAATTATTTCAACTCATCAATTTTTATTTTTATATTTGTGTATTCTATCTAGCGTTGACTCGTTGAGACGGTTGAGCCGTAGTAATGATTAGAGTTTATTAGTAGTACGTAATTTATTAATTAATACCGGGTGCCCCAAGCTCTAGGTAAGGCTATTTTGTTTTGTTATTTATGAAGCTAGACAAATGAAATTATAATTATAATTACATAAAAAATGCAATTTATTGTAATATTTGTGAAGTTGGTATCACTTCCGGTTAATCTGGAAATGACGCAATCTTGTGAATTTTAAATGGAACCATATACTTTTTTGTTGTTATTTTGAATTAGTTTGACAATTCAAATACGTACCGATCGTCAACTTTTATCACGATGGCAACAAAAAACACTTGTTTTTGGATCAAGGTGGCTGCGAATCGGTTAAAATTGCTCTAAACTTAATAAATTATTTTAAAAAATAATGTAGGTCAATGGTGGCGTTAATGGCGCCATCTGCAGGGTTACAAAGCCCCCGTTTGTAGTTTTTGGTCGATTTTTTTTCAAATGCAACAGCATGAACCTCTAACACATAACTTTTTATCAAAAACTAGAGTAAATGTAATTGAATCGGAAAATTTAATTAAAAAAAGTTGGCCCTGGAATACCAAAGAAAACGTCATCTTTTTGTGCAAGTTGAATTAATTTTAAAGTTGCCTACAAGCAATCACGTTTTTGTTCTAGAATGCGATGGCCAACTTTTTTTAATTAAATTTACGATTTTTACGATGCAATGACATTTACTTTATTTGATAAAATGTTATCTGTTTAGTATCATTGTATGCAGAAAATTATTTTTTCTCGAATAGTCACAATTGAACCCAAAAAGTTCCTTTTGAAAAATATCGACTTTTTGACCAAAACGCGTACTTTATAACTCTGCAAAGGGCCGCATTAACGCAACATCGACCTAAATTAATTATTGGTCAGTTTTGAAATATTTAACCGATTCACACCTATACAATCCAAAAACAAACAAAACATTTTTTGTTGCCATAGTGATAAAAGTTGACGATCGATACGTTTTTGTATTTAAATTGTCAAATTAATTCAAAATAACAAAAAAGTAGTTCTAACCTAACCTAATCTAACCTAACCAAACTGAAGTTCCATTTAAAATTTACAAGATAGCGTCGTTTTTGGAATAACCGAAAGTGATACCAACTTCACAAATATTACAATAAATTGCATTTTTATGTATATGCACTCATATCAATTTAATTAAATAGTTTTGTAGGTCTTAAAAAATGTGATAAAAATAATGGATTTTATTTAATTTATTAACAATAAAAATAAAAACATGATCAAGATCTTAAATAATGACTCATGGCAACATATTTGGATAAAAGAAATTTTCAAAAGACAAATGTAGTATCTCACTTTAGATATTTATATATTTACGGGACTCTTCAATAAATCATATGTATGTCCCATATATTTTTCATTTATTCAATATTATGTCCTTTCACAATGAACGAATGGATCAAACTCTTCTTCTGCAGTACGCGTACATTTTTAAATCAAATAAAAACAAATATTTCTTATAAAACATTACATGTCCTACAACGTTGAGGACGTTGTGAAATTTCTACTTGTAATGTTTCTGAAGTTGAAATAGAAACTTGATCAGAATTTGTTACAGATGAACTAACTACCGACTTCTCGAAATATTTTCTTGCAAATTTTCCTTCTCTGTTACTACATCAATTTCAGATTTATTACTTAAATTTACAACCACATCTGTATTTTCTTGAATTATAGATTTTTGTTCTTCAATTTTGTTACAATCTACTTTCAATAATTGATTAACGTGGCGCTTCCACGTCAAATCACTATCGCTCACTACCACATAATACATAACATTTCCCAATTTCTTCACAATTTTTCCAGTCACCCATTTTGGTTTTGCACTTCTATAATCTTTAACTAACACTTTTTCTGCAATCTGGAATTTTAACAAGTTCGTGCTTGAGCTGATATTAGGTTATGTTTAATTTCGTCATGAGTCTTATTTTGCATTATCATTTGGTTTGATACTATCCAAACGTGTACGTAACGGTCTACCGAACATAATACGAGCAGGTGTTTCTCCCGTCGAATAATGCTCCGTATTCTTATACGTTAGTAAAAATATATTTAACCTTTTTTTGGTAAAACCATTTGAAGATGGGTGATACGTGAAATATTTAATATTGTTCATGTTTAAAAAATATTGAAATTCTTTTGATGTGAATTGTTTTCCGTTATCGGACACTATTGGGTAAACCAAATCACAAAAATGTTTCACGTATACTCTTATTGTATTTTCAGTTGTCATTGACGTTACTACAAAAAAAAATATCCATTTAGAAAATGCGTCTGTAATTATTAAAACATGTTTTAAAAAAATTGGACCTAAGAAATCTAAATGAATTTATTCTCATACATTTTGAACAATAGGGCAACTTTGCAATTCTACTCTTTCAGGGTTTGCTCGAAATTCTTGACAAATTTTACAAGACTTGTGTTTCTATATCTTTGTTAAGTGATGGCCACTATACATAAGACCTTGCAAAAGATTTTTTTATTGTTCCAGGAACCATTACTCTGTGACCCCACGACAAAACGTCATTGTCAATTGTAATTTCATTTCTCCTTAAGAAAAATTGTTTTAATTCTAATGAACTTTCTTTAGGTCTGTCCTCTAATATATACTTCTTTACTTTTAATAGTAAACTATCTCTTGGCAAATCCAGTCACACATTTTCAAAATTTATTAATAAATTTGCACTTTCTAAACATTTAATGTGATTAATATTATGACTATAATCTTTTTTCCCTTATTTCATTGTCTCTAACCGGCAATGTTGACAAAAAATCTGCATAATTTTTGTCAAAATTTACATATTTAATATTAAAATTAAATCAACTTAAAAATAATAATCTATATTTGCTATAAAAATGGGTATACCTTGTTTTGTTCAAAATATTGAAACTAATGGTTGATGATCAGTATATAAATTAAATTTGCGGCCATATACATATTGATAAATTCTTTTTCTACTTGACCGTAATTGTTTTCGGCTGCTGATAATGTCCCTGATGCATAAGTAATCGGTTGTTCAACACCATTTCTACAGCTTTGCAATAACACTTTTCCGGTTTTACAGTTAGTCCCCAATATTCTAAAATTCTTAAAACTTTTTTCTGTTTGCGGCTGTAATTAAAATATCATCTATAAACACTCAGACTCCATCTATATAACTAAATATTTTGTCCATAATTTGTTGGAATTGTGCCGGAGCAGAACTAATTCCAAATGGAAGTCTGTTGTAAATGAATGTTCTGTTCTAAGTGAGTGGAAATGCAATAAGATTCAGATTCTAACAATACTTGCTGCATGTGTTAAGTCTATCTTTGAAAACTCTTGTCCCTCTTCCAACCTTGCAAATAAATCTTCAATCTTTGGTAGAGGATGTCTTTTAATTTCAATATTTAAATTTAAGGAAATTTTGTTATCACCACATATTCGAATACTATCGTGGTTTTTTATTATTGGTACTGTTGGTGTAACCCACTCAGATATTTCAACTGCTGATATTATCCTTCGCTTTTTAATCTATTTAGTTCCGCTTCTACTTTATTCTTAATTGAATATGGTAACGCTCTGGTTTTAAAATATTTTGGTGTAACGTTTTCTTTCAATTTATTCATTAATTTATAATTCTTCTTCAATTGAACTTTATATGTCATTTAAATAAGTTATATAAATATATATAATTCTACATAAAATATATAAATAATTTACATAAATGCAACTCACATTTATTAATTGGTGCTATGTATTTGCAAAAACATCACTTGTAGGAATTACAACTATCCGATAATTGGATTACACAATAGTTGGGATTGTAGGGGATGCAGCTATTATGTTATCCAACTATTGGTTGTAATCCCTACTAGTAATGTTTTTGCAACTATATTGCACCATACGATGAATCTCATATGACATTTAACTAAGTTTGATTAAGATAAATGACAACTGAGATTAATTGCCTGTTGCTATTTATTTGTAGTAACATCACCATAAAAATAAATATTGGAGCAATAGTTTTGATCATGGTAAGCCGCCCATCCACCTAGCTTTTATGTTATCTATAGAACGCAAGCCCTACTAGTAGTGTTCCATATTCCATTGCACCATGTGATGAATCGCATATGTCTATTAAATAAGTTAGGTAAGTATTTATATAAATAACAACTGACATTAAACGAAAAACTATCACTAATAGAAATTGCATTCAAAATTAGATGACATAATAGTTGAGCGGGTAGGTGGGTTATCGCTTGATGCTATATATTTGCAAAAACATCACACAATACTTGGGTGATTGTTTTTGACATAGTAATAAATATTACACCAATAGTTTTTATTATAATTACCCGCCTAGCTATCGTGCAATCCAATTTTTAGATGTAATCCTTACTAGTGACTTTCTAGGAAATATATTGCGCCGTACGATGACCTCATAAGTCGTTTAAATAAGTTTGGTTAGAACTTATATAAATGACAACTGACATTTATCGCCTTCTGCTACATATTTGCAAAATATTATTAATAGAAATTACATAGAATAATTGGATGACACAATAGTTAAGCAGTTGGTTTTGTCTCCATAGTAATAAATATTAGACCAATTTTGATTATTGTTACCCACCCGCCTAGTTATTACGTTATGCAATTATTGGATGTAATTCCCACTAGTGATGTTCCTGCGAATATATTGCACTATATGACAAATCTCATATGTCATTTAAATAAGTTTGGTTAGAATTTATATAAATATTTATTGGCTACTAGCAATGTTTTTGTAAATATATTGAACAAAGTCTAAATGTCATAGCTATTTGAGTATGTTACGTTAGGTTGGGTTAGGTTGCTAGGTGCAATATTTGCAAAATTTTATTTTGAATAATTACCTAGTAATAGTCGTCTAAATTCATTAAATATTGTTTTGCATTGCACAGTTAGGAGTAATATATCCGTAAGTTATCGGTGATATTACCCGCAATATAACCAATTTATAAATTACCGGTAATTTTACATCATTAGTTGTGTGTGACGTCGCACACATATTAACAACAGATATGTGTTCGAGCCTTGACAATTAAATAGCCCAATAGTCGAAAAATAAAATGTTAAACCGCATATAATTATATCTAACCAAACAACAATAAATATATAATGTATGCAAAATATGAGCGACGCTCACTTTAATTATTAATTTTTTAAATGTGAATCATTATAGAAAATGATCTAATTAACTTCAAAATGAGTTCCATTCTGAACTCTAACCTTCGATATTTCACGCGGGGTCAAGATCGGATATCCGGGCGGGCGACTTTAATTATCTGCTCCGGTGAAGATTCGGCTCGTGTCCGATCGATTTATTTAAATTTAGTGGCGCGTTTTATGTGTGTGTGTGTTTTTCGCGTGCTTTCCGCGGGTTGGCATGGGAGAAGGGAATGAGGCAAGAAGCCCTTGACACTGCTCCATTATACATACTATTTCGTGCAAACATACTGAACAATACAAAATGTTGAAGGGGCATAACTTATAATTAATTAGCAGGGGATCCTGGTATTATTATTACATGATCATCATTTATTATTACAAATGGCGCTAGCGCCTCCATTACACCAACCACCCTTTTAATCGACAAGTTTAGTAGGAAGAGAAAGTTGGAATCGTCGAGTAAACTAAAAACGATAACTTGAGGTTTATTAATAACATTGAATTCTAATGTATACTAATATAACTTGTTGAACTTTAGCCATTTTTTATCATAAATTATAGTATTATTGTTTATTTAATCATATAATGTAATAAATGTCATTCTCCGTCTTGAAATAAATATTTTTAATGTTGAAGCATACTATGCAAATAGAATTTTCGGAAATATATAAGATAAATAAAAAAAGGATCATATAAATGTAAATATATTTACATTTTTCATTTTTTCCTATCAAAACAACACGATGTGATTGAAAACATCTGGATTCAAGCAATAACATGTGCTAAACAATCAAGAATAAAACAGTGTTATTTTTTATTTAAATAAATAAATGTTTTGAATTTATAACACGAATGTTTTTATTGTGTGTTTGTGATAGATTGCATTATCATGCAAAGGTACATAGATGTATGTACAAACAGGGTCGCATGGACAGGTATATCTAGGGTGTCGAGTGAGGAAGGGGCATAAAAAGTGATGAAAAATTATAGATTCTCATTGGTCAGTTGCATCTTAGGTTCCAGTTTATATTTCAGTCAGTCAGTATTAAATTTGAATTATTTTAAATCTGTAATTAAAAAATAGTTATTGAAAAAAGCCTACCATATTAATGAGTTTAATGCTTCTAATTCATAACTTGTTTCTTGTGATTGCAATTTGTAATTTTTAATCTTTTTGACGTGTGTAAGATATATGTTTGTCGTTTTCACTAATAAATTAATTATAATAATAATAATAATTATTATTATTATTATTATTATTATTATATTATTATTATTATTATATTATTATTATTATTATTATATTATTGCCGTTAGCACAAAAATAAAAGCAAAGATAATTAGAAAACTCTTTAAAATTTCGGGTTAGTAAATAGACACCTGTTTATTTTCCAGGTGTCGAGTACTACATACCGATAAGGCAGCTAATGCCGGCCCTGGTTACAAATGTATAACATTTACTCTAAAAACTATAATATATTATACAGTGACCGACAAAAAGTGTGCACCGTATGGAAAATTTTAAATTGCGTATTTTTATAAAAAAAAGTTGAAAAAAGTTGTGCGTGTGTCAAAATTTATTTAGTTTCTTTCAAATATACAAAATAATCTATACTTAACAAGAAAAATGTGTTTGTCAAAATCTGAAATGTACGATATTTCTAGTTGGGATTTTGGGCAAATCAACCTGTAAAGATTATTATTGTTTATTTTTCAGTAGCATTTTTGTTATATATGATGGTTGAAAGATGATGGTAAAAGTTGAAAAGATGATCTACGACCGTGTGTTCCAACGCTTGACAGTGGTCAAATGCAATGTTTGCCGTATACGGCAGCCATACGGCGACCAATTTTGTGAGAAAACACCTTCAGTTATCAGAAACTTGACCTCACGCTGTTCATTTTTTGGAGCGTCCATTTTGTCACCCAACCGTGTGAAGTGTCGAACGCCCTATAACTTTAGAACTGACACGTAGTTTTGTAAAAGACAGATGCTTGTGTGCTACGCACATACGTCGCAAATAATGCACCGCATCATTATTTTGCAGGATGGGTTAGCACACTTTTAATTGACTTTTCCTTTGTATCGGCATTTCAATAATGCGCCAATTGTGAGCGTTTTATATATTGTGCCTCCAGTATACTTTGTGGAAAATTCCACATGGGCATCGTACAAATTGGACTGTTATGACCATTTAGTAATTTAGTACAGGGGTTCGCAAACGTTTTAAGCGCCACATAATAGATTTTAATTGGGAAGTAGACCAAAAAAATTGTTTATGTAACAAAAAATATAATGTATATTGGACTGGACTACCTTTTTTGTCTACATTTAATGTTAATGACCTTTTTTGAGTAATTGATTTGTTGCGCAGGGGCCGCAGAAAATGCCTCACACGGTTATAGTTTGTCTACCCTTGATTTAGTATATAAGTGAGCCGTTGGGCTACAATATAGTTTAATTGTGGGGGTCATATTTTTTCTACACAAAAAAACTTTGGGCTAGTCCGCTCCCGAATAGGAGAATGTTTATCAAAACAATTTAATATTTATTTGCATTGAATTTGCGTGGTTACTAAACCAAATGGGTACTATTACTACTGAGAATTTTGGATGTTTTTCTTGGCTAGTGTAATTTATTTTTCTGGTGTTGGCGTTATTTATATATAGAGATTAAAAATGCCAGTATATATTATAATAATAATAAAGTGGGGTTAACATTCAACTTCTTAGTAACAAAATAGCTGCGCGGGCGGGTGCGGCGGTTGGCTTACACAAACTAAAATTATTAGTAAAAGTAATTGCATTATATAAAAGAACTGATTTTACCAATAACTTTAATTTGGCCGCACTTGCTCTAATTTCGGGTAAAGTAAATGGAAAATATTCTGAACTCATTTTCATAAAGAAATAATTCAAATTGAATTATCTACGTCATTCCTAAATAATACTAAATCATTGTACCAATCTTAAAAAAAATCCCTAAACTTCATTTTTTTATGAAATAAGTGGCGCAAAACAGAAAAAATAGTATAAAATACTTGTTCAGAAAATTCTTCCAGCATTTGTTTGTTTCTCCAATCGTGTCGAAATTTCAAACGCGTATTGACGCTTTCAACCGCGAATTGACGCTTTCTCGAACTTGGATTTTAATATACTATTTAAGATCTGACAATTTTTATGGTATTTCAAGCAAATATATTATTATATTTATAAATGTTTCAATAGTCAGACTTAGAATAGAGTCACTTCTATCGTTTTGCATTAACTGTTAAATATAATTTTACTTGACTCCATTAAAACAACTCAATGTTTATTTAAGTATATTATATTGCGTTCAAGTAATTTCTGTTAAGCAACTTTAAAGCTCGTCTTCATATCAAGTTAACAGTTATAAATATCTATCTATATTATTAAAACAAAACTCCCGCAAGAAATAACTCATATAGTTAACATTTCCCCAAAAGCCGACACATCATCATTAGACTACAGTCTCAATACAAAACCCCATTTATTCTCAAACAAACGCCCCATAGGATCCCTATCCAACATAAATTCATGCAATCTCCCTTCAGATCTCCATCAGTCCTATTTTTTAGAATCCCAAATTATATACAATCCAATTCGCAGACAACGTAGCTTAGCATCGATTACTAGCACAAAAAGTAATGTGCTTACGTAGCTTCACAAACATCTTATATGGAAAAACATTATTATTGTATCTACTAAATCATTATTTAAGTAACATTTTATTCTCTTAAAAAATGTTCATTAAATTATATAATTCAAACATTTTGTAGGATGAAGAATAACATTATAATTGATATTTATGTTTCATTTATGGAAGCTATAAAATAATATGAAACAGCTGACATTACAGTTTATCGCTGTTTTGCCATTACACGAATCTACATATAAAGTTGTTATGTTTAAAGTTAAGAACATTTGTGGCCTGGTATACAAAAGAAAACATGTAATGTTACTTCCTCATTTAGTTTGAAGAAATTTATCATTTTAAGTCTACGTAATCTCTTAAAACTTTTAATATCTGTGACTAAGTTTCTTCTGGTTGGCATCACTTAATGAGCACTTACCTGTAATAAAAACAACGAAATATTATAAATTAGTTGCACAAACTTGTTTGGAACTTGCAAAACGTAATTAATAATACTCATTGGCGTGCATCTAATATTTATTAAATTAATACCTTCTTTGCCTTATGTGTTGCTGAGTTGGAAGAAAAGTTTGCCTGCCCAACTGCTACTTCTTCTATATTTGTTTGTTGTAGTTTTAATAAAGCGCCGTATTATTATTGCATTTAATTTGCGACGGTTATAAGTGGCAGACGCGCGCTTATTAATAATAAATGCAGCAGCAATTTATAATTCGTACGTGCGACGATAAATATTGCAAAAGTTTTCTAACGATTGCGAAAAGTTTACTGTTTAAAACGGGTGGGCCGGAAGTTTGAGACCAAGAATTATGGACGGGGATGCGCCGGATGGTTACGTAATTTGGTTTGTGTATTTGTACAAATGAAAATGTCACTTTATCTAAATGTCATTACAAGTTCAAATGTTTTTGCACATATAAATCTTATTCAATAAATAAAAGTATTTTGTTCAAATGAAATTGGTTCACTTATATTACAAAATCAGACATACTTTATTTATATTATAAACAAGTTGTTTAAGATTCCATGCCCAGTGTGATGTTTTAATAAAAAATTAAAAAATATGACTGTTATTACATTTGTTTCAAATAAACTTTATAACAATAATGGAAACACTAAGAAAAACTATTCTCATACAATCTAGCGTTTTTTATTGTCAATGAGAGCGTAGCTTAGCAAAGTTATTTTGATAAATTGGTGCTTTTGCCAACTTGCGAGCTTATAAGTTTATATTCTAAGTGCATTTTCAACATGTTTTATTTTATTTTCTATTTTACTTTCATAGTATGTAGAATATAATTTCTAATATATAAATATTGTTTCAATAATAACAATCTTTTTAGGTTGATTTGCCCAAAATCTTAACTAACTCACATAGGATATTCTGATGTACTTGTTTGTTTTAGAAATTAGACAATTGAAATGTTTGCAACTGCTAATACAGAGAATAATGCAATTATTATATTTAAAAATATCTATTCAAACTCGGACAGAAAATTAAATTTACTAAAACATCTAAAGATATTCTGGAACGGGCAGCTAATGAATTATATAATTTATTAACCCAAAATCAAATGCAAGTCTAATTTATAATTGGTTTTAATGGGGTCGTAGAAAAAGTCTAGTACACAAGTCTGTTTGTGAGACAATTATACATTTTTGGAATTACACACTTATGTGTAATATGCTTCTTACAATTATCGTTATTTCAAAATAAAATAAAAAGTTGTATGTACCAGTGCATAAAATAGATTATAATGCTCAGAAATTTCTTCACGCTATAATTTTTACAGTCATAATTAGGGGCGCACTGACCATATGGAGAATGTGGAAAATTAAACATGAACCGTGTACAAATTAGTCTGCTAAGTTAGCCAATATTTAAAAAAAGAAATGGGTTTGGCCGGTCACATTTCGTTTCACACAAAAAATTTAGGGCAGGTCCGACCCTGCCCTTAATTCATAAAAAACTATTATGGCCAGAAAACTATTTAAGTATTATAATAATTTTGACTAACCCTGTAAAACAATAACATGATACTAATAATTACTTTCGATCTCAATCTGTACCAAATATTTTACTTCAAAAGTTTCACTTCAATGTTGTATTATAAAGATGAGACACACAATGACTTTTTTAATCAATTTCTTTTTCCATTTCTAATTATATCTATTTCTTTAATTTATTAGTTCTGTGCAATTATTTAAAAAAATGGCTATAGATGCATTTTCTTCTATTTAAAAATATTTGTTTAAATAGATCAGGAAAACAATTTGTATTTGAAAGAATTCTGCCAAAAATTACCAATAAATTATTGAAATTTTTTTCAAGTTTTTAATATACTATAAATAATGCTAAATTTAAGAATTGTTTAACTCACATTTTTTATTTGGTCGGTTTATCAGTTCTATGAAGAAATATGTGCTTACCTACAAGAAAGAAACAAAAATTATTAGTCAAACAACTTTAAAAAAATTTATAAAAAAAACAGTGCAACTAATATACATACGTATAATAAATTAAAATAGTAAAATACCACACAACAAATAGCTAAAGAGTATTTTTATAAAATAATTTCATTATGTAATATGAATTTATGATTGTCCAAATTTGGTCACCTTGTACAAAATATGCGGCTTGTAATTGAAATTATTCTTTTAAAGTTTTATAAATAACACATTCTAAATTCAAACTTAATAATAATAAAATAAAAATTATATCAATAAAAAATAAGTTTTGAGTTAATAAGTATATGTTGGTTAATAAGTCAATTAAAGTAATTAAGTTAAGAAACCAATAATTAGGAAGTAAATAAAAGCCATAAAAAATATTTGACAAATAAAATGTGCTTGATACAGCCCTATAAATAAATACTGTGCTTAATAATTAATTTGTTGTGGTTTTGTTTATATCGATCGATTTGCTGAAAGCGATTTTTGTTGTATTGTGCTATTTTCACTTTTTGATTGTTGACAATGACAAAATTTTAAGGTTATTCTCAAAAAAATTGTTCTATTAAGTTATTTAATAATCTTAATTCTTTTAATAAGTATTATTATTTCAGTGAGAATTATGTTTTCTTCAAAAACACTAGTGCTTTTAATAAAATTAAAAATTACGAATAAATTAAAGACAGTTAATCTTTTTGTTTTAACTTCAATTTCTCTTATTTATTAATATATAGTTTGTTTTTTGAATTTAATAAAAAATTTCATCATATCGAATAAAGTATATTTTGTTAGTATTATGAAAAATGTCGTTTCTAAAATTTAATATTGCTTATTACTAACATTATTGGTCGATGCAATAATTTATTTCCTCCATTTAGAGCCATTAATTTAGAAGCTAATCGATCCTAAACTAAACTTTTAGACATAAATCCTATATTAAGGAACAAAACTGGACAGGAACCAACATTTCATTACATGAAATTGCCGACCTTATAAATTATAGTTT
>JARJEC010092200.1:0-24633 GCA_030264575.1 Tachinus sp. AB-2021 | reverse complement strand
ACAAAATTTGTTGCCACTTCCAGATAGTGATTGGTGATCGCTATCTCCAAATGGAAACTAATTTTGCCAAGTCAAAACAAAAATAACTATTAAATGGTTAAAAAAGCTTCTTTTTTATTTAATATTATTAGCGCAAAAACGACGTAATTGGTAGGTATCAAACAGGGGCCGTTGCCCTTCTCCATGATTGTAATTTGATTGAAAATTATTTCACAAAACTTCAGTCGTTTTCCGCAATAGAAAAATTAATAGAATACGTCTCAATAGTATCATGCAAGTAGAAACTTATTTTGACAAGTGTCAAAAAGGTTAGTATTTTTTACGAGTATATAATTGATTGATTTACTACTAGAGTTAAATACAGTAATGCAATTTTATTAAATAATTATGTAATTTTTTAATCGCCAACCCATTTATAACATCAAAATGTCTATCGACTTTAAACCTAGTAAATAATGCAAAGAATAAACTAAATGACATTAAATTGATGGCAATAATAAAAATAACTGTGTTACTATATAAACAATTGTAGATTTTATGAGGGTTCTCTCCTAGAAGGTACATTAATGAGTTTATATAAATTAATCAAGTTTAATTTCGATATGAAAAAATCTAAGCATTTGTAGGTTCAACTTTGATCTACCCTGCATAATTTTCTAGAGGGCCATAGTCAAAAATGTTTGTTAGTGTAGCAAAATATCAAAAAATTCTGAAGCAATTTTACAAAATGTAATTTTTTTTATAAAAATATAAAATTCACCTCGGGTGAGAATCGAACCCACAACTATTAGAGTACATGTCTAATACTCTGTCAATTGACATGTAATCAAAAGGTTGTGGGGAGTTCGATCTCCACCCGAGGTAAATTTTTTAAATATTTATTTTAAATAGAGTAATGGCCTAGTAATTATTTAATAATGATAATATTCTAATTTCAAGTTAGGCACTACTTAATTTTTTTTTAAATTGTAAATTATTATTATATGAAATTATGAAACGTCGCCAACTTATAAATTGCTAATAAATGTTTATCAAATGTCAAAAAACGTTAACAACATCAGAAATGTCACAAAAGGTTAGCAGTAATCTGGTAATTATCCCGAAATGCAAAAACATCCAAATAAAATGTTTTGAATATTTCAAAACGACAGTACAACCAGCTTAACGTGGCACAACAATAGAAAGAGGCGTGTAGCAGGAAAGTAGTCTAGACTGTCTAAAGTATGCTCAAAAACAAAACCAATTTTATCTTTCATAATCTACGCTAAGTTGGTAGGATTCGCTAAAACAAAAAGTTTCCAAATTATTAGATTTTGTTTAATTTCTTTTTCGGATCAAACAATTTAAAATTGAAATCCTCATCCAATAATCTACCCCAACTTCAATAATTCGACTAAGAAATTAAAAAAAAAATGGTTACTCTTATTAATATAATAACAACGTAATCGTTTCATGATCATCAGATAATTTTTTTTCAAACAAATATAAAATCGTCAAAATCATTCCACATTTCCACAGTTTAAAGAAAATTCGTCAAAAATGTTGCCAGTGCTGACTGATATAATAATAAGAATTGTTAATATAATTCTTAAACTTTCAATGAAATACTTCTAAAATCCCAACAATTTATATTATTTTATATAACCTTAAAACCTAAAAAATCTAAAACATTTAAAAATCTTGAAGCATACATGTCAAAAGTTGTTTATACCATAAAATATTTAATAATTTTCAAACATTGTCGTGAAATGATGTTTGAATAATTCGTATAAATAAATAAACCATAAAAGCCATTTTAAGATAAGAATCATCTTTAAATAATTGAAAAACAATTTTCCGCCCTTAAGGAATTTGTTTGAAAAATATACATTACATTTTTTTATTAGTGTTCTAGATATATAGATAGGAAGGTCTAGTATATTAATATTCTTCCTACAAGAAGAGACGTATAACAAACCACACTGACTTTATTAAAATATCTTTGACGTGGCTTTTAATAAATCTTTTATAAATTCTAGAAGAAACATTAGAATATTGTAGCATATACAAGTTTTTAATCATGTGAATGAATTTGATAGACCTGGAAACTCGGAATACAAACTGCACAGCTAAAATATATTTATAAAACTTTAAAATTATAATATGTTAAATCAAAAAAGTATATCTCTTGTCGTTAATACACTAGCGCACTAAATTTTAAAGTCACAGGTCAGTTTGTGCTTGATTTTAGTAGGGTTCAGTTAGTAGTGACGTGAATTAATTATATGTGATAGAATCGACAAGTGCTGAAATCAATTAGTATATGAGAACGGTTCACAGACTTTGTTAATTGATTATATTTGAATCAATAAAAGTAGTTTACATATTAATAAATAAATATTTGGATTAAATAAATACTTAAGCGTTTAATATTTACGCTTCTACTTAATCAGAGACTTATTTCATTTATCTCTTGCGGCACAAAACGTAAATTCAAGGTATGAAAGTTGCCTTAAATCATGTTATATTATTAACGTATAGGGGGAGTGGATTAGTGCAATATTAGGTATGTGTGCTTATACATTCTATAGATTTATAATGAAACATTTTCATTCCATTGTGCTGAATGTTTTATAACGCAATATATTAAATTTCTGTCATAATTTATGACGAGATAAAATTTTAATTTCATTATTTACGCTCGTACTCTTGCTTTGTTATGACAATTTAAATTTTAGTACAGAAATATTTATTAAAATATCTATCAACTTCCTCGGATATATTATATATTTAATTTGTTAGGCGTACTTAAAATGGAATGGGGTATTTTTATTATTCTAAACTCAAAGTATATTAACAGTCAAACGTTTGTAGAAGTTTAATATAATATATTCTTTTAATACATTGGTCTTGTTGGTCATAATCTACCCTATACATTTATTTATGATTTAAATTAAATTAAATCTTGTTTATGATGTAAATTTGATTCCAACATATTCAAAGCAATCACTAATACGACATCTGCTCAGTAGACTAAAAACTATCAGAAAGTCATAAAACTGGAAAGCAATCAGAACCGAAATGAAGTCATCTATTTTTCTCTTTAGAATTGCTACCGACCGATTCTATTCTCGTTCATCATGTAAAAGGAAATTCGCCCTGATGACTGCGGCTGATTACCATTATTAAACATTTTGCTTGATTCTCACATATAATATATTAAATTTTATAAACAGAAAATAACTTAAATGTGTGTATTGCATATAATAAGTGAGAAATGAAAATTGTGATATTGTATTTTAAGAATTCGTGTAATAAAATTTATGAATGCTTAGATATATTAATATGAATAGACTATTTTAATATTTAAAAATAAGGTTACTATTGGGTTACCTTTTACTAGTTCAGTATGTCCGTTCATTTCAGACGGATTAAATTACTTTAAAAGAATTCTGTGTGTTGTTAACACATAAACATACCATACGTCGATGTTTTTAAACTCGAACCATTATGTTCGAAATTCCTTTGTGTGCTATAATATTATATAAATATGTACTATTGAATTTTAACAGATTAAAGTTTTAAAAATCATATTATTTTTTCCATTTAATACGAAATTTTACAGGATACGTTTCACTGACTAAATCCATATGAACTAATAAGTTGGAAAGAAAGAATTCCTTTATTACACAAACATCGAGATCTACTAAGTGCAGCCATTTCAGAACTATATTTTCTTTATAATTCACTTAAAACATCCGAAACATGAAATTTTCACATTTATTCTGAATGAAAGAGAAAAACAAGCAGGCAAAAATGCATCAGGAAATGCGGCGGGTAACCGAATTAGAGTTTCTTTTTATATGAAAGCTAGTCTTAATAGAATTATAAAGTTTGTCTGAATTTATCTATGTTTTTATGCAGTTTCAGCCGTTTTTAGGTTTTCACTGTGCCGGTTTCAATTAGTTTTTTTGCCGCATAGAACATTTCTTTATATTAATTCTCTTCTGTGCGAACTGGTTTGTAAAAAATTTATGAAGCTTAATGTAATTAATAATTTGATTGGATAGATTTATGACCAAGGCCGAATGTAATTATATAAAATACAAGACGGTTTTATATGGCAAAGACAAAGTAGGATAAAATTTGCAATAAAGATGAAGAATTTAAGATGAAGAATAATTACATATAATGAAACTATATGAAAATAAATTTAAACATCGGGGCAACAATGTTATTAGCCACATTTCAAATTTAAAGAATTCCAATTTTCAATTGCATTTTGAATTAAGTTACGTCTGTGTATATTGGAGTATATAATGAACGTGTAAAAAATCAATTTAAAAGTACAGATTATCTTAATATTTGAGTTTTAATTTGCATTAATCAATAAATTCCGATTGTCGCTAATAGCCTTGTTGCTCCGAGGCATTCAAATATAATAATACCAAATATGCGCTTACTAACTGCTCCAGAATTTATATATTTCTCGACGCAATTAATTTTCTTGATAGCTTACTTCGCACATTTTGCAATTTACCTAAGAGTATATCATTACATTCAGTAGACTTTCATAATAGTATCCACCTGCCGCAGTTCCAATTATTTTGTAAATTGCAGACGGATTCGCATTATGAGATGGATTGGTTTAATCACTTCTATTGGTTGCAACTAGGAATAGAGGAATTTTCCTCCTTGATATAGACGTCAGTAAATGTCAGCCTCTCTAAAATCTCATTACAACTTTCCTGCGGAAGTTTCAAGACTTTTAAAAGCACACTCAATTAAAACAGAAATATTACTTTACTGCAGACATCATCTTAGTTTTCAAACATCAATATTTTTCTATGCAAAATAATAATTCAATTTAGTTGAATTGTATTTATCTTTATTCGTTGATTGAGATGAGAAAATTATCATTAGTTAATAAATTCATTGGTTTTTATTATCAACCATATATTTAATCAGTGAATAAAAGTGATAATAATGTCGTTACAACATTGCTCTCCCTCCATAAATTTAAAAGATATTATCATCTATTTAATGTAACATATAAATAAACATTCAATAAGCGAGTTTGAACAAATCCAATTAATATACACATATAGGGGATGAAATGAAACAAAACATAACTCATAAAAAACGTACGTTTAATTATCGTTTTTATTGCGTATTTTTATAGCCTGATATAAACCGGAACTTATTTGCTCTTATATATGGCCAATAAAATGACAAAATGGAATATGCACTATATACAAAGATATGTAATAAATAAGTCATTCAAATTCAGTAAGCAATTGGACCATTTTTTATGTTTGCAATGGTGATGTGCCGCAAGCATTTGGTGTAAATAAAATAATTGGAAAATATATTATATATCTATGAAGTACACAACATTTCAATTTAAATTCCATGCAGCTGTTGATTTTCAAATCTATTATGCAAAAATAATAGCATATAGTACTCAACTCATCAAATTGCTTGTTTGTATGGGTAATATAATATAGAATTTATTATAAAAATTGTGGATATAACTTGCTTGGTCTGGGCTTTCAGAAAATAAAATTTTAAAAATTCATAATGTGGAACGGAAATAGGTCGCCGTATTTTTTGCCCTTTTTATTATTGCCTGTCTTAGGGGTATAAGGTAACATGTTTGCTAGCTTAGCCGGTTATAAAGTGTAGGATATTAAAATTTTAAGAACAAATTTTATACTCGCTTTCCTGCCCAACCGAAAAAAGATATAATATTTCATGATGCATATAATATTAAAAATATATTGGTTAGGGTTGGCCCTTTATAACAAACTGAAATTTAATTACCATTTTTATTAATTTAATAAAAATTATTTTTTAAAAGAAATATATCATAATAATTTTATAATAATCCGAATACTACCCACAAAAATTGCACATTTGTTTTTTTATTTAGCCAATCCGATTACTACAAGTAAAAACCTGTTTCTATGCATAGCGTGGCGACTTGCACAGCAAAATAATATTATTGAAGTAAAACTATTATAGCGAGGACCAAGGCATATGAGTTATGGATTATTAACAAATTATCGTACGCCTATTACTTTATAATTAAATAGAATTATTAACATGTTCCCAATTAAGGAATCAAAATAGAGTTCGATTGTTAAGATTATCAAGTTAAATGTCAATGGTCTTTATTAACTTTTGAGATATTGATGTTTAAACTTTATAGAACTATTTACCACGCTTAATGATAATTTAACTGAAATTGTCCAACACTGTCAGAACTTGAATGGTTGTCATTGAGAACAATTGGCAGTACTCTAGTAATAGAAGGCAAATTTCAATACAAGCTTTAAATCGACATACACTTAAACATATACAAGTAGTTAACGGATCATATGGTTATTAAAATAAAACCCAACCAATTCAAATATAGGGTGGACCAGTAAAGATTTGGAAATAGGATGCTATGGATTTATTCATCATATTATTCGAAAATAAAAGAATAAGCAAAAAAATAACCTGAAACATCATTACTATCCAGTCACGAAACTATGAAGTAAAAGAGGTGCATATATATTCTGCTAGAAAGAGACGAATAGGTAGAATGTAAGGTTTGAGATGAAAAGTATTTAAAGAAGAAAAAACGTTGATCAACAAATGCATGTAAGCCAAAAATAAAATAATGGCACTAAAAACTTTGAAACAAGAGTATAGAGGAAAAAAATCGAAAAGTTTATGTAATTAAACACACGAACTAAATTTCACAGAAAAGGGGAAGAAAGAAATAAAATCTAAATAAAAAAAAATATTGAAGACAAAACAAATTAAAAAACAAGAGAGATCAAGGCAATTATGGATACCAGGAAAAAGACTACTAAAAAATAAAAGAAAAAAACACAACGTTCGTGGTACGGAATAAAATTGCAGAAATAAGAAAAAAAATTTAAGTATTCCCAAATGGCGACAAAAAGATAACTAAAACTAGAAATTACTAATCTAAGACTACCAAAGAAGACAAATGTAAAGGAAACTAAAAAGATACCTGAGCATAACAAAGATGATTTAGCTAAACAACTTATGGATACAGAAAAAATAGAAAACATCATGCAAATAGAGAATACAAGTTTTGTTTTGTTTGTGTAAGGAAATATGGACCGGAGACAACATGCGTTACGACAGACGTCTGTGTGAATTTCTCAATGTAAAAACTAGCCTATCTCAAATTACGACTCCATTTGACAAAGACAAAAACAATTAATATCGGAACTTGGTCACTTGTTGAGTCCATAAATCACAACGTACACAAAAAAGAACAACTATCAGGTAGCCAAAAGAGTTCGTGCAATTTTTGATACACATTTTAACAACAAAACCCACACAAACTTGTTACCTGTTAAGTAGCGGTGTACCAAAACATTCAAGTCAAAATCACAGCCAAATTTTGAGTTTACATTTCTTCAAATTTTGTGCAAGAATCTCCAATTCCATGCTTAAAAATTTCAAATTGTCCAAAAACCCCAAAACCAACAGATCCCCATCCATGTTCGCGGGCATTTTGCTGAAGCTTAGGGGGTTTTGGTTGAATGTATAATGTTATAGGGATATTGTAGATGCTCCCTTTATAGGATCGTTGTATGTAATATTACGTGAAAGTTTGAGTTAAGGGTTTATATAGAGTTATTAGAAAAACCTGACATGATTGGGTTAAATGGCGAATTTAGATTCAGCAACCCCAAAATCATGTAATAGACATAATATGACCTCCAACCTAAACAAAAAATTTTATGTGGCTATGTAATCAAACTAGGGGAAAACAAACAAACAGTGCAAGAACTGAAAGATGTAAATGTTAATGAATACAGTCAGAAAAAGGCTTTGTATTTAATTGATTTATAGAAGAATAGCTGCGACGTAGGCATAGGGCTTTTGTGTAAAATGAAGGCTGGAACAAAATAATGTCTCCAATGAGTTGCATTTGGTCATTAATTAATTTAGAGAAAAACCGAGAAATCCCAAATTCAAATTTTGTTTTAAAATATTGTTTCAAGTATGTTTGTAAAACTTGAAGGTTAAGCGAGATAGGTATTATTTGGCAGTAGACATTTGCTAAATGACATCGTATTCGTATTATTGAAAACGAATATACTGAATTAATATCGAAATCGATTGTTCACCATTTGGTATAGTCAAATATACAAGCAACCAAATTTCAATATTTATAAATGTGAAAAGTATTATAATCATTTTGAGTTGTTATTAGCAACATAAATAAATATTATACCATTACTATTGCATTATTTAGTAATTTGGATGTAATTGATAACATATTGTAGAAATAAAAGTTTTGCAATTTTTAGAATTTATTAATTTGTCATAGATTATTCTGGTTTCATCATGAAAAATTTCACTAAAACATCGTTTCTTCTTTAGTAATCATTAATTAGTATAGTCAAATATAATTCTCTACAATCCACATCTTTTATAATTACGCAATTTTTTTTAACAATTCCTAAAGAATGACTGAATTTTGTCAATATTTCGAATAAACTAATTATGATTTTAGAATATTAGGCTATGTGAATAAACTTTTTTTAAAAATAATATGTTCACATACACAAATTGATTGAGCGACTGAAAATCACGGTCACATTAATTATATGACCCGAGAGCGAACAAAGATACATATTACATTAATCTTACCAAGTATTTAATTAATAGCAACTGATTGCTACTTACCTGGAACACAAGGAAAAGAAAACTAGAACATAAGTAGCAATACATTACTTGCAACAGTGCGTTATTAAAAAATGTACAAATAGTTTAATAAGAATTATATTTATGGTGAAATAACATCCGAGAATCATTATTAAATTTCCTATTCTTGCAAAGAGAAAATAATGAAAACTTTCTGCTAACATGACACCCCATTCGCAATAGTGCTGTATGTGCATTACAATTTCATACCCTACATCAACCCTTATTATATTCGGTTCGTTATAAAATATATGCAAAATATGTCCCGAGAGTCAAAAGGGTAGGAATATAATAATATTTACGTTTATTGCTCTGCGGTCTTACTGCCAACCCCTTCCAGTCAGTATTAATCAAAGACGATATGGAAAACCAACGCGATTGAGCCCTCAGTCCCACAACATTTCAGTTGATTTACTTAATTTCGAATGAAACGCGCATTAATAATAATTGAATGACTAAATATTCAATTATAATGCACCTACCTTCATGCATAGGGATTGCATTTCCAGTAGATGCGAATGCATTGTGCTGTTATATATCCCATATAAATTTAATCCGATATTAAATTTATAAAAAAAAACATTTTATGTGTCATAAACTACGTGATCATTTTCAATTTAAACCGTTTTATACTTTAATCGTAACTACCAACCAAAATGGGAAATAACCGACACCCATTCTGATAGAAACGATATAATAAAAAAAACCATACGAATATTTTTTTAATCGAGAAAATATCCTTCATAAAACCGACAAGCGGGGTGAAACTTTTTTAAAGTTCTTTTATTTTAAGAGCAAGGCCCCTGTTTTTAGTTAGAAGTACTGTTATTGTTTCCGCGTGGTTGCGATGGAAAGAGACGTAGATATAATTTAATAAAAAACTGCCTCTTTTTGAGAAGGGTCGCTTCGATATTTTCCGGAATAAATGTTAAAACGTCAAAAATTCAATACGAAAAATCACAACAAATAATGGCTTGGTTTTTATGGGTTCAATTTCCATGGAAAAATGATAACGACGAAGGATCAAACGGTCAAACGAATGGAACGCCACTAGAATTCTTTAAAGGGGTGCACTCGAAATCAAATGCCATGATTTGAATTCACTTAAATCGATTTATTAGAAATGTATTTTATCACACTATCCCTTTTTCAAACCAATACAAGTTTTATAAAAAAAAACATGATTGGATTAAGGAATCGTTGACCTTTTGAAAATAGGACTTTATTATAATAGTAAACAATGCAACTATCACTTCCTTATTATACAAAAATAGATAATAAAAGCATCTTTTACATTATAATTGTTGATTTTAGTAATATTAATGCTGCTTAATCCGGTGCACAGATGATAATAACATTTTTCAATTTTATCAAAATAAGATATGATTAATTCCAATCCATTACAGCAAGTAATAAATTGTGTGATGAAAAGACTAGGCGGAATCCTTAAAACATGCCGTTGTGTTATCTGCATAGTAAGACCCAAAAGGAAGGATGCAGTTATTATCATACAAGGGTATAAATAAATTCACCCCATACATTTTACAACTTAAGATTACCGACATAAATTTCATATTAGAATATTGCAATCGTTCGTTTTTTGCATCTTCGGGGAAATCAAATTTTAAATCTTTTGAGATAAAATTGATCAAATATTATACTGCTTCTTTTATTAACCAAATTCTCCGGTTTCTTAATCTACTTATTCTGTCCTTCTAGTGCGGCTAATGGTGGATTTCGATGTAATGAAAGAAATGGCCGTTCCCTTATTCGTATTCGAAGCGCGCAAAAACCTTAATTAGTCCCGTTTTAAGATTTCCATTTAGCTCCCTGTTTTTACTGCTGAATAAAAGAATGTAATAGTGGTCCTCTTGAATATAAAAGAATATAATACAAATACATCGCAGGGATAGAGGTTCCTGCTTTGCTTTATTGTATGTGCGTGAATAATGCAATTACCGGTTAACATGTAACTTCTATTATAGTTGAAAATTCAATTATGTAACTACTTGTTCATACACAATATAATTCAAATGATACGTGATTAGAGTCAAAGAAGGGACACAAATATAAACTGAAGAATAAGATTGCCACACAATGTTCCAGAACAACGATACTAATAATTCTGATTTCAATTCGACATACAATAAATTTATGTTTTCATAGAAAATAATTGAACTTATTGTTTGTATAAAATTTATTCTTTTTTTATAAATTTAAAATAAATATTCGTTTTTAGTTTCTATTCTATTTCTTTTATGCACATAATTATTAAATATAATTAACAGATGCGTAACTGAATTGACGTAAGTGACATAGTCGGTTCGATAAAAAATCAATAATTAAAAAAAATCTGATTCACAATATAAAAATCTGTACAATTACGTCTCATTTATTATATTATTTATCTAATTCTAACCGAGGAGTGAGAATAATTAGCGGACACTTATACAAAATTACGTTAGTTGCTGACCAGTGTTCTGGTCAACATAATTCCAATAAATCGACTCGGCCTACAATAGTGTTAAAAAAATAATAAAATTAATGGATTCAAACGCAACAAACACTTACACATCATGTCATATTAAATAAAATTTTGGGTAAATCGATTTTTCTCAAGTATACAAGGTTCTATTTATTTTCGACATAGACAACATATATATTATATAGATGAGCCACATCTATGTATTTCTTATGAGCCGTGCTGATTAGTTCTGGACGTCGCTAGCTGCAGCATGTAGGGAAGGAGAATGCCCGGGAAGTTTAAATGGTTCCATTCGAATAAATTAAAAATCATAAAATTATTATGGTGGGAAAGTGCAGTGTGCCGAAATATTCCTTTATATAATGAAGTAAAATTTTATTTTATTCAAGTATTCTATATTTAAAAATTATCTAACATAATATATAATTATCCCTTAAGTGGTGAGGTGCGGGTCAAATTGACCCCGTCAATGCAATTTTTGCTTCTGTAACAGGCATTATATAACATTTTGCGACAAGTCATGCAATAGCTTCCTAAAATTATGTGTTTTAAATAACCAACAAACTTTTTTTCAGTTTATTGGACGGCCGTACAGGAAGATGCAGGGTCAATTTGACCCATCCTCACCAGTTACGTTAGTCAATCAAAATTTTTTAAAACAAACATTTTTATTGAAAAGTGATTTATATTTTAAGGGTATTGAGGTGTGCAAACAGTAAGCGGATTATATTACATCAGATAATGATGAATTGATAATTCTAGAAAAATACATTATTAAAAATAATCTTATTAACAAATTCTATAAAAATGTTATTACTTGTTTGTTATTAGAATTTCACTAATTCACTACATTCCTTTCTTAAAAAACATCGATTCAGTGTAAACATACTCCATAAAGAGGATAGGGTCAATTTGACCCATCCTCACCAGTTACGTCCCGCCTAAAGATGGGTATATATCTGAGATTTGAACTGTTCATAACCGGCTTGTGTACCGTTTAGTTCGATAATTGGGACGCCTGTTAGGGCGTGGCATGAGCGCCCGTGAACTGCTCGTGAACAGTTTATGTCGGGCTTAAGGCACCTTACCAGTTAAGGGATATATATATATATATATATATATATATATATCCCTTAACTGGTAAGGTGCCTTAAGCCCGACATAAACTGTTCACGAGCAGTTCACGGGCGCTCATGCCACGCCCTAACAGGCGTCCCAATTATCGAACTAAACGGTACACAAGCCGGTTATGAACAGTTCAAATCTCAGATATATACCCATCTTTAGGCGGGACGTAACTGGTGAGGATGGGTCAAATTGACCCTATCCTCTTTATGGAGTATGTTTACACTGAATCGATGTTTTTTAAGAAAGGAATGTAGTGAATTAGTGAAATTCTAATAACAAACAAGTAATAACATTTTTATAGAATTTGTTAATAAGATTATTTTTAATAATGTATTTTTCTAGAATTATCAATTCATCATTATCTGATGTAATATAATCCGCTTACTGTTTGCACACCTCAATACCCTTAAAATATAAATCACTTTTCAATAAAAATGTTTGTTTTAAAAAATTTTGATTGACTAACGTAACTGGTGAGGATGGGTCAAATTGACCCTGCATCTTCCTGTACGGCCGTCCAATAAACTGAAAAAAAGTTTGTTGGTTATTTAAAACACATAATTTTAGGAAGCTATTGCATGACTTGTCGCAAAATGTTATATAATGCCTGTTACAGAAGCAAAAATTGCATTGACGGGGTCAATTTGACCCGCACCTCACCACTTAAGGGATAATTATATATTATGTTAGATAATTTTTAAATATAGAATACTTGAATAAAATAAAATTTTACTTCATTATATAAAGGAATATTTCGGCACACTGCACTTTCCCACCATAATAATTTTATGATTTTTAATTTATTCGAATGGAACCATTTAAACTTCCCGGGCATTCTCCTTCCCTACATGCTGCAGCTAGCGACGTCCAGAACTAATCAGCACGGCTCATAAGAAATACATAGATGTGGCTCATCTATATAATATATATGTTGTCTATGTCGAAAATAAATAGAACCTTGTATACTTGAGAAAAATCGATTTACCCAAAATTTTATTTAATATGACATGATGTGTAAGTGTTTGTTGCGTTTGAATCCATTAATTTTATTATTTTTTTAACACTATTGTAGGCCGAGTCGATTTATTGGAATTATGTTGACCAGAACACTGGTCAGCAACTAACGTAATTTTGTATAAGTGTCCGCTAATTATTCTCACTCCTCGGTTAGAATTAGATAAATAATATAATAAATGAGACGTAATTGTACAGATTTTTATATTGTGAATCAGATTTTTTTTAATTATTGATTTTTTATCGAACCGACTATGTCACTTACGTCAATTCAGTTACGCATCTGTTAATTATATTTAATAATTATGTGCATAAAAGAAATAGAATAGAAACTAAAAACGAATATTTATTTTAAATTTATAAAAAAAGAATAAATTTTATACAAACAATAAGTTCAATTATTTTCTATGAAAACATAAATTTATTGTATGTCGAATTGAAATCAGAATTATTAGTATCGTTGTTCTGGAACATTGTGTGGCAATCTTATTCTTCAGTTTATATTTGTGTCCCTTCTTTGACTCTAATCACGTATCATTTGAATTATATTGTGTATGAACAAGTAGTTACATAATTGAATTTTCAACTATAATAGAAGTTACATGTTAACCGGTAATTGCATTATTCACGCACATACAATAAAGCAAAGCAGGAACCTCTATCCCTGCGATGTATTTGTATTATATTCTTTTATATTCAAGAGGACCACTATTACATTCTTTTATTCAGCAGTAAAAACAGGGAGCTAAATGGAAATCTTAAAACGGGACTAATTAAGGTTTTTGCGCGCTTCGAATACGAATAAGGGAACGGCCATTTCTTTCATTACATCGAAATCCACCATTAGCCGCACTAGAAGGACAGAATAAGTAGATTAAGAAACCGGAGAATTTGGTTAATAAAAGAAGCAGTATAATATTTGATCAATTTTATCTCAAAAGATTTAAAATTTGATTTCCCCGAAGATGCAAAAAACGAACGATTGCAATATTCTAATATGAAATTTATGTCGGTAATCTTAAGTTGTAAAATGTATGGGGTGAATTTATTTATACCCTTGTATGATAATAACTGCATCCTTCCTTTTGGGTCTTACTATGCAGATAACACAACGGCATGTTTTAAGGATTCCGCCTAGTCTTTTCATCACACAATTTATTACTTGCTGTAATGGATTGGAATTAATCATATCTTATTTTGATAAAATTGAAAAATGTTATTATCATCTGTGCACCGGATTAAGCAGCATTAATATTACTAAAATCAACAATTATAATGTAAAAGATGCTTTTATTATCTATTTTTGTATAATAAGGAAGTGATAGTTGCATTGTTTACTATTATAATAAAGTCCTATTTTCAAAAGGTCAACGATTCCTTAATCCAATCATGTTTTTTTTTATAAAACTTGTATTGGTTTGAAAAAGGGATAGTGTGATAAAATACATTTCTAATAAATCGATTTAAGTGAATTCAAATCATGGCATTTGATTTCGAGTGCACCCCTTTAAAGAATTCTAGTGGCGTTCCATTCGTTTGACCGTTTGATCCTTCGTCGTTATCATTTTTCCATGGAAATTGAACCCATAAAAACCAAGCCATTATTTGTTGTGATTTTTCGTATTGAATTTTTGACGTTTTAACATTTATTCCGGAAAATATCGAAGCGACCCTTCTCAAAAAGAGGCAGTTTTTTATTAAATTATATCTACGTCTCTTTCCATCGCAACCACGCGGAAACAATAACAGTACTTCTAACTAAAAACAGGGGCCTTGCTCTTAAAATAAAAGAACTTTAAAAAAGTTTCACCCCGCTTGTCGGTTTTATGAAGGATATTTTCTCGATTAAAAAAATATTCGTATGGTTTTTTTTATTATATCGTTTCTATCAGAATGGGTGTCGGTTATTTCCCATTTTGGTTGGTAGTTACGATTAAAGTATAAAACGGTTTAAATTGAAAATGATCACGTAGTTTATGACACATAAAATGTTTTTTTTTATAAATTTAATATCGGATTAAATTTATATGGGATATATAACAGCACAATGCATTCGCATCTACTGGAAATGCAATCCCTATGCATGAAGGTAGGTGCATTATAATTGAATATTTAGTCATTCAATTATTATTAATGCGCGTTTCATTCGAAATTAAGTAAATCAACTGAAATGTTGTGGGACTGAGGGCTCAATCGCGTTGGTTTTCCATATCGTCTTTGATTAATACTGACTGGAAGGGGTTGGCAGTAAGACCGCAGAGCAATAAACGTAAATATTATTATATTCCTACCCTTTTGACTCTCGGGACATATTTTGCATATATTTTATAACGAACCGAATATAATAAGGGTTGATGTAGGGTATGAAATTGTAATGCACATACAGCACTATTGCGAATGGGGTGTCATGTTAGCAGAAAGTTTTCATTATTTTCTCTTTGCAAGAATAGGAAATTTAATAATGATTCTCGGATGTTATTTCACCATAAATATAATTCTTATTAAACTATTTGTACATTTTTTAATAACGCACTGTTGCAAGTAATGTATTGCTACTTATGTTCTAGTTTTCTTTTCCTTGTGTTCCAGGTAAGTAGCAATCAGTTGCTATTAATTAAATACTTGGTAAGATTAATGTAATATGTATCTTTGTTCGCTCTCGGGTCATATAATTAATGTGACCGTGATTTTCAGTCGCTCAATCAATTTGTGTATGTGAACATATTATTTTTAAAAAAAGTTTATTCACATAGCCTAATATTCTAAAATCATAATTAGTTTATTCGAAATATTGACAAAATTCAGTCATTCTTTAGGAATTGTTAAAAAAAATTGCGTAATTATAAAAGATGTGGATTGTAGAGAATTATATTTGACTATACTAATTAATGATTACTAAAGAAGAAACGATGTTTTAGTGAAATTTTTCATGATGAAACCAGAATAATCTATGACAAATTAATAAATTCTAAAAATTGCAAAACTTTTATTTCTACAATATGTTATCAATTACATCCAAATTACTAAATAATGCAATAGTAATGGTATAATATTTATTTATGTTGCTAATAACAACTCAAAATGATTATAATACTTTTCACATTTATAAATATTGAAATTTGGTTGCTTGTATATTTGACTATACCAAATGGTGAACAATCGATTTCGATATTAATTCAGTATATTCGTTTTCAATAATACGAATACGATGTCATTTAGCAAATGTCTACTGCCAAATAATACCTATCTCGCTTAACCTTCAAGTTTTACAAACATACTTGAAACAATATTTTAAAACAAAATTTGAATTTGGGATTTCTCGGTTTTTCTCTAAATTAATTAATGACCAAATGCAACTCATTGGAGACATTATTTTGTTCCAGCCTTCATTTTACACAAAAGCCCTATGCCTACGTCGCAGCTATTCTTCTATAAATCAATTAAATACAAAGCCTTTTTCTGACTGTATTCATTAACATTTACATCTTTCAGTTCTTGCACTGTTTGTTTGTTTTCCCCTAGTTTGATTACATAGCCACATAAAATTTTTTGTTTAGGTTGGAGGTCATATTATGTCTATTACATGATTTTGGGGTTGCTGAATCTAAATTCGCCATTTAACCCAATCATGTCAGGTTTTTCTAATAACTCTATATAAACCCTTAACTCAAACTTTCACGTAATATTACATACAACGATCCTATAAAGGGAGCATCTACAATATCCCTATAACATTATACATTCAACCAAAACCCCCTAAGCTTCAGCAAAATGCCCGCGAACATGGATGGGGATCTGTTGGTTTTGGGGTTTTTGGACAATTTGAAATTTTTAAGCATGGAATTGGAGATTCTTGCACAAAATTTGAAGAAATGTAAACTCAAAATTTGGCTGTGATTTTGACTTGAATGTTTTGGTACACCGCTACTTAACAGGTAACAAGTTTGTGTGGGTTTTGTTGTTAAAATGTGTATCAAAAATTGCACGAACTCTTTTGGCTACCTGATAGTTGTTCTTTTTTGTGTACGTTGTGATTTATGGACTCAACAAGTGACCAAGTTCCGATATTAATTGTTTTTGTCTTTGTCAAATGGAGTCGTAATTTGAGATAGGCTAGTTTTTACATTGAGAAATTCACACAGACGTCTGTCGTAACGCATGTTGTCTCCGGTCCATATTTCCTTACACAAACAAAACAAAACTTGTATTCTCTATTTGCATGATGTTTTCTATTTTTTCTGTATCCATAAGTTGTTTAGCTAAATCATCTTTGTTATGCTCAGGTATCTTTTTAGTTTCCTTTACATTTGTCTTCTTTGGTAGTCTTAGATTAGTAATTTCTAGTTTTAGTTATCTTTTTGTCGCCATTTGGGAATACTTAAATTTTTTTTCTTATTTCTGCAATTTTATTCCGTACCACGAACGTTGTGTTTTTTTCTTTTATTTTTTAGTAGTCTTTTTCCTGGTATCCATAATTGCCTTGATCTCTCTTGTTTTTTAATTTGTTTTGTCTTCAATATTTTTTTTTATTTAGATTTTATTTCTTTCTTCCCCTTTTCTGTGAAATTTAGTTCGTGTGTTTAATTACATAAACTTTTCGATTTTTTTCCTCTATACTCTTGTTTCAAAGTTTTTAGTGCCATTATTTTATTTTTGGCTTACATGCATTTGTTGATCAACGTTTTTTCTTCTTTAAATACTTTTCATCTCAAACCTTACATTCTACCTATTCGTCTCTTTCTAGCAGAATATATATGCACCTCTTTTACTTCATAGTTTCGTGACTGGATAGTAATGATGTTTCAGGTTATTTTTTTGCTTATTCTTTTATTTTCGAATAATATGATGAATAAATCCATAGCATCCTATTTCCAAATCTTTACTGGTCCACCCTATATTTGAATTGGTTGGGTTTTATTTTAATAACCATATGATCCGTTAACTACTTGTATATGTTTAAGTGTATGTCGATTTAAAGCTTGTATTGAAATTTGCCTTCTATTACTAGAGTACTGCCAATTGTTCTCAATGACAACCATTCAAGTTCTGACAGTGTTGGACAATTTCAGTTAAATTATCATTAAGCGTGGTAAATAGTTCTATAAAGTTTAAACATCAATATCTCAAAAGTTAATAAAGACCATTGACATTTAACTTGATAATCTTAACAATCGAACTCTATTTTGATTCCTTAATTGGGAACATGTTAATAATTCTATTTAATTATAAAGTAATAGGCGTACGATAATTTGTTAATAATCCATAACTCATATGCCTTGGTCCTCGCTATAATAGTTTTACTTCAATAATATTATTTTGCTGTGCAAGTCGCCACGCTATGCATAGAAACAGGTTTTTACTTGTAGTAATCGGATTGGCTAAATAAAAAAACAAATGTGCAATTTTTGTGGGTAGTATTCGGATTATTATAAAATTATTATGATATATTTCTTTTAAAAAATAATTTTTATTAAATTAATAAAAATGGTAATTAAATTTCAGTTTGTTATAAAGGGCCAACCCTAACCAATATATTTTTAATATTATATGCATCATGAAATATTATATCTTTTTTCGGTTGGGCAGGAAAGCGAGTATAAAATTTGTTCTTAAAATTTTAATATCCTACACTTTATAACCGGCTAAGCTAGCAAACATGTTACCTTATACCCCTAAGACAGGCAATAATAAAAAGGGCAAAAAATACGGCGACCTATTTCCGTTCCACATTATGAATTTTTAAAATTTTATTTTCTGAAAGCCCAGACCAAGCAAGTTATATCCACAATTTTTATAATAAATTCTATATTATATTACCCATACAAACAAGCAATTTGATGAGTTGAGTACTATATGCTATTATTTTTGCATAATAGATTTGAAAATCAACAGCTGCATGGAATTTAAATTGAAATGTTGTGTACTTCATAGATATATAATATATTTTCCAATTATTTTATTTACACCAAATGCTTGCGGCACATCACCATTGCAAACATAAAAAATGGTCCAATTGCTTACTGAATTTGAATGACTTATTTATTACATATCTTTGTATATAGTGCATATTCCATTTTGTCATTTTATTGGCCATATATAAGAGCAAATAAGTTCCGGTTTATATCAGGCTATAAAAATACGCAATAAAAACGATAATTAAACGTACGTTTTTTATGAGTTATGTTTTGTTTCATTTCATCCCCTATATGTGTATATTAATTGGATTTGTTCAAACTCGCTTATTGAATGTTTATTTATATGTTACATTAAATAGATGATAATATCTTTTAAATTTATGGAGGGAGAGCAATGTTGTAACGACATTATTATCACTTTTATTCACTGATTAAATATATGGTTGATAATAAAAACCAATGAATTTATTAACTAATGATAATTTTCTCATCTCAATCAACGAATAAAGATAAATACAATTCAACTAAATTGAATTATTATTTTGCATAGAAAAATATTGATGTTTGAAAACTAAGATGATGTCTGCAGTAAAGTAATATTTCTGTTTTAATTGAGTGTGCTTTTAAAAGTCTTGAAACTTCCGCAGGAAAGTTGTAATGAGATTTTAGAGAGGCTGACATTTACTGACGTCTATATCAAGGAGGAAAATTCCTCTATTCCTAGTTGCAACCAATAGAAGTGATTAAACCAATCCATCTCATAATGCGAATCCGTCTGCAATTTACAAAATAATTGGAACTGCGGCAGGTGGATACTATTATGAAAGTCTACTGAATGTAATGATATACTCTTAGGTAAATTGCAAAATGTGCGAAGTAAGCTATCAAGAAAATTAATTGCGTCGAGAAATATATAAATTCTGGAGCAGTTAGTAAGCGCATATTTGGTATTATTATATTTGAATGCCTCGGAGCAACAAGGCTATTAGCGACAATCGGAATTTATTGATTAATGCAAATTAAAACTCAAATATTAAGATAATCTGTACTTTTAAATTGATTTTTTACACGTTCATTATATACTCCAATATACACAGACGTAACTTAATTCAAAATGCAATTGAAAATTGGAATTCTTTAAATTTGAAATGTGGCTAATAACATTGTTGCCCCGATGTTTAAATTTATTTTCATATAGTTTCATTATATGTAATTATTCTTCATCTTAAATTCTTCATCTTTATTGCAAATTTTATCCTACTTTGTCTTTGCCATATAAAACCGTCTTGTATTTTATATAATTACATTCGGCCTTGGTCATAAATCTATCCAATCAAATTATTAATTACATTAAGCTTCATAAATTTTTTACAAACCAGTTCGCACAGAAGAGAATTAATATAAAGAAATGTTCTATGCGGCAAAAAAACTAATTGAAACCGGCACAGTGAAAACCTAAAAACGGCTGAAACTGCATAAAAACATAGATAAATTCAGACAAACTTTATAATTCTATTAAGACTAGCTTTCATATAAAAAGAAACTCTAATTCGGTTACCCGCCGCATTTCCTGATGCATTTTTGCCTGCTTGTTTTTCTCTTTCATTCAGAATAAATGTGAAAATTTCATGTTTCGGATGTTTTAAGTGAATTATAAAGAAAATATAGTTCTGAAATGGCTGCACTTAGTAGATCTCGATGTTTGTGTAATAAAGGAATTCTTTCTTTCCAACTTATTAGTTCATATGGATTTAGTCAGTGAAACGTATCCTGTAAAATTTCGTATTAAATGGAAAAAATAATATGATTTTTAAAACTTTAATCTGTTAAAATTCAATAGTACATATTTATATAATATTATAGCACACAAAGGAATTTCGAACATAATGGTTCGAGTTTAAAAACATCGACGTATGGTATGTTTATGTGTTAACAACACACAGAATTCTTTTAAAGTAATTTAATCCGTCTGAAATGAACGGACATACTGAACTAGTAAAAGGTAACCCAATAGTAACCTTATTTTTAAATATTAAAATAGTCTATTCATATTAATATATCTAAGCATTCATAAATTTTATTACACGAATTCTTAAAATACAATATCACAATTTTCATTTCTCACTTATTATATGCAATACACACATTTAAGTTATTTTCTGTTTATAAAATTTAATATATTATATGTGAGAATCAAGCAAAATGTTTAATAATGGTAATCAGCCGCAGTCATCAGGGCGAATTTCCTTTTACATGATGAACGAGAATAGAATCGGTCGGTAGCAATTCTAAAGAGAAAAATAGATGACTTCATTTCGGTTCTGATTGCTTTCCAGTTTTATGACTTTCTGATAGTTTTTAGTCTACTGAGCAGATGTCGTATTAGTGATTGCTTTGAATATGTTGGAATCAAATTTACATCATAAACAAGATTTAATTTAATTTAAATCATAAATAAATGTATAGGGTAGATTATGACCAACAAGACCAATGTATTAAAAGAATATATTATATTAAACTTCTACAAACGTTTGACTGTTAATATACTTTGAGTTTAGAATAATAAAAATACCCCATTCCATTTTAAGTACGCCTAACAAATTAAATATATAATATATCCGAGGAAGTTGATAGATATTTTAATAAATATTTCTGTACTAAAATTTAAATTGTCATAACAAAGCAAGAGTACGAGCGTAAATAATGAAATTAAAATTTTATCTCGTCATAAATTATGACAGAAATTTAATATATTGCGTTATAAAACATTCAGCACAATGGAATGAAAATGTTTCATTATAAATCTATAGAATGTATAAGCACACATACCTAATATTGCACTAATCCACTCCCCCTATACGTTAATAATATAACATGATTTAAGGCAACTTTCATACCTTGAATTTACGTTTTGTGCCGCAAGAGATAAATGAAATAAGTCTCTGATTAAGTAGAAGCGTAAATATTAAACGCTTAAGTATTTATTTAATCCAAATATTTATTTATTAATATGTAAACTACTTTTATTGATTCAAATATAATCAATTAACAAAGTCTGTGAACCGTTCTCATATACTAATTGATTTCAGCACTTGTCGATTCTATCACATATAATTAATTCACGTCACTACTAACTGAACCCTACTAAAATCAAGCACAAACTGACCTGTGACTTTAAAATTTAGTGCGCTAGTGTATTAACGACAAGAGATATACTTTTTTGATTTAACATATTATAATTTTAAAGTTTTATAAATATATTTTAGCTGTGCAGTTTGTATTCCGAGTTTCCAGGTCTATCAAATTCATTCACATGATTAAAAACTTGTATATGCTACAATATTCTAATGTTTCTTCTAGAATTTATAAAAGATTTATTAAAAGCCACGTCAAAGATATTTTAATAAAGTCAGTGTGGTTTGTTATACGTCTCTTCTTGTAGGAAGAATATTAATATACTAGACCTTCCTATCTATATATCTAGAACACTAATAAAAAAATGTAATGTATATTTTTCAAACAAATTCCTTAAGGGCGGAAAATTGTTTTTCAATTATTTAAAGATGATTCTTATCTTAAAATGGCTTTTATGGTTTATTTATTTATACGAATTATTCAAACATCATTTCACGACAATGTTTGAAAATTATTAAATATTTTATGGTATAAACAACTTTTGACATGTATGCTTCAAGATTTTTAAATGTTTTAGATTTTTTAGGTTTTAAGGTTATATAAAATAATATAAATTGTTGGGATTTTAGAAGTATTTCATTGAAAGTTTAAGAATTATATTAACAATTCTTATTATTATATCAGTCAGCACTGGCAACATTTTTGACGAATTTTCTTTAAACTGTGGAAATGTGGAATGATTTTGACGATTTTATATTTGTTTGAAAAAAAATTATCTGATGATCATGAAACGATTACGTTGTTATTATATTAATAAGAGTAACCATTTTTTTTTTAATTTCTTAGTCGAATTATTGAAGTTGGGGTAGATTATTGGATGAGGATTTCAATTTTAAATTGTTTGATCCGAAAAAGAAATTAAACAAAATCTAATAATTTGGAAACTTTTTGTTTTAGCGAATCCTACCAACTTAGCGTAGATTATGAAAGATAAAATTGGTTTTGTTTTTGAGCATACTTTAGACAGTCTAGACTACTTTCCTGCTACACGCCTCTTTCTATTGTTGTGCCACGTTAAGCTGGTTGTACTGTCGTTTTGAAATATTCAAAACATTTTATTTGGATGTTTTTGCATTTCGGGATAATTACCAGATTACTGCTAACCTTTTGTGACATTTCTGATGTTGTTAACGTTTTTTGACATTTGATAAACATTTATTAGCAATTTATAAGTTGGCGACGTTTCATAATTTCATATAATAATAATTTACAATTTAAAAAAAAATTAAGTAGTGCCTAACTTGAAATTAGAATATTATCATTATTAAATAATTACTAGGCCATTACTCTATTTAAAATAAATATTTAAAAAATTTACCTCGGGTGGAGATCGAACTCCCCACAACCTTTTGATTACATGTCAATTGACAGAGTATTAGACATGTACTCTAATAGTTGTGGGTTCGATTCTCACCCGAGGTGAATTTTATATTTTTATAAAAAAAATTACATTTTGTAAAATTGCTTCAGAATTTTTTGATATTTTGCTACACTAACAAACATTTTTGACTATGGCCCTCTAGAAAATTATGCAGGGTAGATCAAAGTTGAACCTACAAATGCTTAGATTTTTTCATATCGAAATTAAACTTGATTAATTTATATAAACTCATTAATGTACCTTCTAGGAGAGAACCCTCATAAAATCTACAATTGTTTATATAGTAACACAGTTATTTTTATTATTGCCATCAATTTAATGTCATTTAGTTTATTCTTTGCATTATTTACTAGGTTTAAAGTCGATAGACATTTTGATGTTATAAATGGGTTGGCGATTAAAAAATTACATAATTATTTAATAAAATTGCATTACTGTATTTAACTCTAGTAGTAAATCAATCAATTATATACTCGTAAAAAATACTAACCTTTTTGACACTTGTCAAAATAAGTTTCTACTTGCATGATACTATTGAGACGTATTCTATTAATTTTTCTATTGCGGAAAACGACTGAAGTTTTGTGAAATAATTTTCAATCAAATTACAATCATGGAGAAGGGCAACGGCCCCTGTTTGATACCTACCAATTACGTCGTTTTTGCGCTAATAATATTAAATAAAAAAGAAGCTTTTTTAACCATTTAATAGTTATTTTTGTTTTGACTTGGCAAAATTAGTTTCCATTTGGAGATAGCGATCACCAATCACTATCTGGAAGTGGCAACAAATTTTG
>JARJEC010092198.1:0-11198 GCA_030264575.1 Tachinus sp. AB-2021 | reverse complement strand
CGAGAAGTGAAATTCCTGGTAGAATAACAGCAGGGTAGTGCACAATAGACCTACGTAGGTCGCAGTGCAGAAAGGCGGAAATAGCCATCCGACCCCCAATACAAAAAAAAAAAAAAATAGTGTACTTTTTATAAATTAAATGTCCAAAATTTCTAAAATATATAAGGCAATCGACATAAAAACCTCTCGCAATCAACCAGTCGCTCGTGATCGACTCTTTGAGCTTTGAGCGCCCCTGCTTTACTCCAAACACAATTAATGATAACAAAATCAGGAATGCGGTCATATGACTTTTCTTGTTGGAACAATACAAAGTGACCAGAAATCCTTCTGAAACACCAAATATACCATACGGACGAAAAGTATGAGGACACAGTAACAATAAAATTGACAATTGATAACTTTTGAAGAAACACAAAAACCTGCACTGTTTTACTTAATGATATTCTAGTTTACCATTGTGAAATAATGTGAGCTTGTAAAACTCCTTGCTGTTGGTTGCTATTCAAAATTGGAATTTGTTGAGTAGTATTTACAGTAGTAATAATTAAACAAACACATGCTCAGCGGACAAAAACCAAATTAACAATTTAGAACTGTGCTGCCAGAACCAGACCATTTTTGTGCATTTAAGATATTTAAGAAAAACATTCTAACCTCTATTACAACTGTATTTATAAGACAAATCTTTATGTCCAAGTAGAAATCTTATTATTTATATACTCGACTTGCTACGTTGTTGCGCCAATTGATAGAGCATACAAAGTTGGATCTATAAAGATGCGTAATCCAAATTGAAAATGGACCTGTCTCGTACTTGCAGCATAGTCCTCAACATAGTCCTCAATTGATGCAATATTTTATGATGTCAAACTTTAAGCTGCAACTAGATTCAAATTTACCACGCTTGATTTAAATAAACTTATATTTAATTTCATTATTTCAATTTCCAACGAAGTAAAACCGAACAGCGGAATGTAATATTTATTTAAAAACTGATGATATTTTTTTTTTCAATTGTGTGTGGTACTGAATTAATTGATTGCAATGGTTATTTATAAATTAAAAATAATATTGCAATAATAAGTTCAATAATATTCAAGTAGATCATGACAAATAAGCGAGACCTTGCGCAATTCAACAGTGCCCATCAAAATATGCAAAACTAGGCAACATATGCCTACATCACATCGATTCATAAAAATAGTTATTATAGATTTCATTTACAGATGTGGGCTATTATGTAATACTTAATTAATATCTTTAAGTCATTATAAACCGCACCTACATAAATTATAATTATTCATTAGTAATTGAAATGTGTTTTTTGTTTAGCAAATTATAATCGGCAAAATTCCGAACCAAAAAAAAAATAACTTAGACAGATAATTGTAATATTTTCTCTACCATCTAATCCATTTGGAATGTAGTTTAAAACAGCATGAGTAATGTGCATGTCAAAAAATTAATAAACGTATGTTTGTTTATTTTAAACAGCCGCGACGTCGATTCGCTTTAAATGAAATCCCTCTCTCAATTAAAATCGGAAATAATGAAATCCGATACGGTTTTGATTCGAAATTAATTGCAATCAGTCAGCGATCATCGAGAACGACAAAATAAAACAAAATTTAAAAAAAAACTTTAATTTCGCGAGAAGTAATTAACAAGTACAATGCAATTTGCATGGTAATCGCTTCCTATATTTTAAAGTGGCAACTTCCGGAATGAAGCCTTCCAGTATTGTAACATTTTCATACTATTAATTACCTTTATGATAATTGTTTTTAATATACGCGGATAATTCAAATGTGTTATCTTATCTCCAATTGCAAAAGTGTATAAAAAGTGGCCGGCAGTGGTGATTTTTTTATAATTAATTTGCGTGCGAATATTGTTAAAAAAAAATGCGCAAATTTTTGCATGCAATTTTTGCATTAATGCTGAGTGTTGATTCTTTGAATAGGTAAGATAAAATAAATACTGTTTACAATTTGATTTTACATGCCTACACACCAACGCGCATGCTAATGGCTGATTGTTAATTGAAAAATGAATGTGCTTATGTACTCCGTTTCTGTGATTTTAATGTTTATTGTGATTTTAATACTGAGTGTCAAATTTATGAACAGGTAATGTACTCTTATATTTTCGTTTGATTTGATTGTATTATTAAAATCATTTAAAAGCGTTATTTGTTTTAACAAAATAATATGATTCATTATATACCAACATTGTAGGTTGTTTAAAAACCTTGCTATACATTTTTATTAGAATAACAGAAAATAACCTAATATAATTAATAGAATTGAGCGATACTATGTGATAATCGATTTTTATGAAATAAAACAATTTACTATGTTTTTATCACGAACTTATTCTCTCGAATACATTACTAGTTTCGGCTCCACTAGAGCCTTCTACGGATGTTACAAGTTATATGACATATTAATAAATAATAAAGTATATGACTTGTAACATTCGAGAGAATAAATTCGTGATAAAAAACATAGTGAATTGTTTCATTTCAGAAAATAACTTATCAAGTGTATTAAAAACTATCAAAAAGTTTGTTTCAAAAATATGATGTATGAATTTATTTTCATTATAATTTGATCAAAATAAATTATGACAATCTATGTTAACAATCTAATTAAAATTAATATCAATAAATGTGTGCGTTTTCTTAAAGACAACCATATTTTGAATGTAAACTATTCTGGATAATTTTCATTGTACGAAATATATTTCGTAGACTTAAGCAAAATTAAAATTGTTAAAAATATTGTTAAATAATCCGATTTGTGTATTGTTTATTTGTTATTATATTGAAGGCAGTGTATTTGCGCTGTAATTCCTGCACATGTTCACGTTGAAACTGACTTGTAAAAGAATTAAAAAACGGCTCAATTTGATGAAATATAATTATAGAGAGAAATTGTCATAAAATATCAAATGATTTTTTATCCCATTTTGTATTCAGTATTTTGTAATTATTGAGATAGACTAATTTGAAATACCAATCGTGTGCGGATTCATTACAGTAAAACTTACTCGAAGTAATGACCATGGTGAAGCACCCTGTACCCACCCGACTGGTACGCTACCAAGATATTTTATTTTACACCAGCTGCCCAGCAAATGTAGTTTTTCTTAAAATATAATATTTTTATATAGATCCCGAACAACCGATTAGATTTTGAATATTTTTGCGCTTATTACGTTGGTTATTTAAATAATTACAAAAATAATAAGAATAGTGGAAGATGTAAACAAAATATAAAATACTAAAAGTATCAAAATATTGAAAAAGTGTAGGCAATACCAGAAGATGTAGAACAAAAATGTGATATATCAATAAATTTTGTGAAATATCACGTAAAATGTAAATTATTGTAAAAATCTATATAAATTGTTGCAAAAGCTTGGAGAAAATGTTTAAAAATGGTGTTAACCAATCTCAAATGTAAAAAAATATATGAAAAAAAGTTACAAAGCATAAAAAATCCCAAGAAAAAGTTGTTAAATTTGAAAAAATAGTTAAAAGGAATGCACCAAAATTGTCTTAAATATTAAGGCAAAAATTGTAAAATGGTTATAAAATCACAAATTGTTTAAAAAATGTAGATAATTTAAACAAACCTTGTGAAATGTCAACAAACAACGCAAAAAAGTGGGAAAATATCAAAAATGTAAGATAAAACACAAAAAATAAGAAAATGTCAAATATACCAAGGAAATAGTAGTAAAATTCCAATACTTAAAAAAATGTAAAATATCAATAATTAGGAGAGGTCTTGTTAAAATTATTTATTTAATGGGACATGTAAAAAATTACAAACGTTTTGTGCGCAAAGCACGGTAGCCCCTCATCAGTGCTAAAAATTAATTTAACAACAAAACACAATTATCACAAAGATAAAAAATAAAATGAGCATCTTGCATAAAGTTATGGAGAAAAAAAGAGATTTTTCCACTCATCAATAATTAATATTTTTGTAGAATGTGAATAAAATATCAGAAAATTATTATAAGTTAGCACAAAATGTTGGAAAATATTTAAAAATTCATAGCAAATACCAAAGAATGTTACTAAACCCGATATCTATAAATTCTATTAAACTTTAAATGAAATGGTTGCAATGTGAGTATAAATCTCGATAACAAAGTCAAGAAAGGTAATTAAAGAATTTATAAAAACTGAACTTGTAATAATAAAATATTCAGATTTTTTTAATAATTTTTGTATTTTTATTTTGATAATATAGTTGCTAATGCTGCATCTACACAATAGAACTGATTTTGCAATTTTACATTGGAATCTTTTAGGGCTTACCAATTTTCAACAACAATTCTTTTATTATTTAAGTACCTTAAAATTTAAAAGAAATACTTTTCAAATTATTTAAATATTTTATTTATTTTATATTTTTAATATTAAAAAGTATTTAGTATTTAAATACTTTTCTTATTAAATATATTAAATATTTGGCTACTGACTTACATTCAAATCTGTCACACTGCCTGTTTTGCAAGCTTCTAAAGAGAACATTAATTGTAATTAAATTGAAACAATTGGAGAGCGATAAGAAGTAACAGTAGAAAATAATCAACATGGTACTGATAACGTAACATACATTTTCTCCAAATTAATTACGCGCCATGTTCAAAGTGGTCCACGGTTCTTCGGCTTTGTATAACAAATTTTTCAGTTTTTATATAATTGCATATATTGTGTTACTTCGCGTGTATATTGTAAATGTCTGTGTATAGTTATTTCCTTCAATGTCTAAGCCCCTTTATAGCTTAGATATGGGGCGCAATTTAGTCATAGCTGTAACCTATTTATTTACTTATTTATTTATTTATATTTTATTATAATAACAAAATAATAATATTTATTTCGTGTTAATAATAAATTACACATGTCAACAAATAATATGTACATACTGCATTCACATTAAAATCGGTGAAATAATTCAGTAAAAATTAAAACAATTACAATAGAAAACATAATAAATTACAATACAGTGTTAAGTTGACCATATCATAGCACTTTATAAACTATCATAAAAGTAAAATACTTTTTGCAAAAGATATGCTTTAATGCAATTCTTGATTTTATACAAAGATCTTTGATAGTAATTGGCAATAAATTGAAAAATAATATAGCGTAGTATCTAGTACCACTTTTATTTCTATTTATCCTTTTTCAAACATGGCCGGAATTTTTTTTTGGCTCTTGTATCGTGACCACGATCATTTTCGTTGATTACTCATTCAACGAAAATGATAAGTTCAATCTAATATGTAGAACAATAGAGGGCCTAATATTGAGCCTTGAAGTACCTCACAAGTGATGTTTTTTCAGTTAAAAAACAATTAGATTTTTTTACAGTTTGTCGTCTATTCGACAAGTACGACATAATCAATTTACAACTTATAGGATAAAAGTTATAACAATACAGCTTTCGAATAAGTGTTATATGAGATACACAGTCCAAAGCTTTACTCAGGTCGAGCAAAAGCGCACAATCAGGGAATAATGAGAAGGTACCCTAACATGTAAAAATCACATTTCTCTAATAATATTTAAAGGTACATTTTATAAAAGGCCTCATAATATTTTTCTTATTGCAAATAAGAATTACCGTTCGTTTGATTAGTACTGCATTTGTATTATCTTCCGACCGCACGTGCAGATTGTGGAAACAATCCCGTGCGGCAAAACACGTTTTGTTTGTCACTAAAATTCTACTGGTAAAAGCGGAATCTTTTTTATATCTTTCTAATAACCAATTGCAGCAATGACACACCCACGATTTAATTTTGAGGGTTGCAAATATTATACACTCAGATAGATAAAAAACGGGTCACCTATTATTTCTTTTATGATAGCATTACTATTTCTATACTGCCATTTTTTATATTAAATTCCTATAAGATATTACTAGGACGCAGAAAATACACCATAGGGTACTTACCACATCTAAGGAACAATAGTTATTACAAATCAAATTTAAAAATAATTTAATTATTGAAATAACATTAGAGATACAGATACAAAGATTAGGAAAAAAATATTTTACTTAATTAGAATCTAATAAGTTGTATTGCTCTCACTTGCTCTAACTGTTGCGTGCATACGGCGGCTTATATCACTAATAAGCTCCACGTATATCATTTGGAGGAATTCTGCCATTCTTCCTTAAGTGCTACACGAAGATCATTTATTCTAGTTGGATCAACTGCACGATTTCTAAGTCGCCAACCCAGCATGTCCTAAACATGTTCTATGAGGTTTCCATCCGATGATGTGCTGGCCAGCTTAGTTTTTCAGTTCTCACTTCATTCAAATATTCCGAGTTACGCACCGATAAATGAAGCAAATGGAACTACATGATTTGCTATAATATTCTCAACATACCGCTGTGCCGTCAGCATTCCTCCATCAATAATTACTAATTCGGTACATTGTAATTCCTGTTCATACCATTACTGAACCTCCTCTATATATAACCCGCTGATTAAAAGTGCACTGCGAAAATTCGTCTTCAGACTCGTTCTCTTGTATCTGGTGTATTCAGACAGAATTTAGCCTTGTCCGTAAACAGTACTCTACTCCATTGTGCCAATGCCCAGTAATGTTCGCGTGCAAATTGTAGTTGCAAAGTTACTTGGTGACGTGGGATTAGTTTTGGACCTGCTGCTGGTCTGAAAGCTTTTGAACTAACTTTTTGTAATCTTTCAGCGAACCGTCTACACACTTATATTTGTACCGCAGACCTCATGGAGTTGATTTTTTGTTTGTACTGAAGTTAAATGACGATTACGCAGAGTATTTAGAATAAGAAATCATACATCGTTGGCAGTTGTTTTTCTTTTTGTACCAGATTCCGATATCCGCGAGTTTCTCTAAACCGTTCAAGTACTATTTGGACGGTAGAACGAGTAATATTAAATGTTCTGAGCGATTTCCGCTGGCTTCTTCCATCTTCTACAAGAACTACAAATTTTACACATTCTTCAACATTTAAAACCATACTGACCACACTAACTTGCAGTCGGTGGGACAATTTCACTAAAATCAATACAAACAAAACAAAAATCAAAGTTATCTTGATACTCAGCGCATAATGTTAAATATAAAGGTTCTCTTGAAATCTTATTTACGATGATTGTTTGTTGTTAAATAAACTGATAAGTAGCGTATGATATTTTTTGTACACCCAAATGGTCTTTTTTAATAACATATAAAAACTTTAGTTTGCAATATGGCAACAGTGATGCTATTATAAAATGAATGGGTGGCCCGTTTTTGAGCACTGATGACTGTATTATGACTTACCATCATTTATCTCCTATTGTGAGGGTTGGTTATTTATTTAAGGAATTTCCAAAGCAAAAACAATGTTATCAAATGTTTAGGAGATGATTTAGGTCTCCACTGGGTGCTCCCCTGAATTGCAGAACCTCATTCGTGTAGATTGACATCCAAACCTTGCACATGATGTATGTAATGATGTGTAATTGCTGAGATTTCTATGTCTTTCACATAAAATGTCTTGACATATTTATTTGTTTAGCAACACGGGAAATCTTTGTTGATTCGATTTCTCTAACAATTATTCATCTGCTGCATTTTGAATGCGATGATTTCGCCTGGACCACCGTGATTGCCTTGGTTCCAAAGTCCCAAATTGCCGCAATTGTTTCACCACGAGTATAAATGTCTTTTCAGTTTTAATAACTCGGTCAGAAAAAAAATTGTGTATAATCTTCTCAAAGCAGCAGCATTCTGATGGGCTCCTTTATAGATTACAATCATATCCTCATACTTGTTGTTTCCGTAATTTATTGTTTTATTGTAAATACTCAAGTTTTGGACTTTAAACTGAAATATTTGTTTGAAGCTATTGTTTTCATCAATGTAATCTACCAAATGTTATGTTGACTTTAATTTTGAAAAATATATACCTGTTATGAACAACATTTCTTTACAACAAATTAAACTAATTTATAATGTACAAAGACCTACCAGTGCCAGGGCATCTTTACGGCATGGGATACAGACACGTGTTCGAGGCATGCACTTCTCCTCAGTGTATCTTTCATCATAACATGCCAAGTCAAAATGGTGAGAATTGCAATTTATGCAGCTGTGCGTATAAATAACGTAAGTGGAAGAGGCTAGCACCATCTATTATTAGATTGCTTTAATTGTTTTTGTGTAATCAGTAAGTTTGATGACGTTTTGAAAATATTTTTGGATTAACATACATTTAACAACATTTCCTAAATATTTTAAAACTTTTGACAAATTTTTTGACAGTTTCTGATATTATATAATTATCTACCTGGTCACTTAGATTCAGCTACCCAAACAATTTACAATAAAAGAATTAAAGATTTTCTTTCGTGTAATGACTTTTACACTATGTATGAGTTTATTAAAAATATTGAAAAACTATAATGTTACCCCAAGTTGTGCATATTTTAACAGACAGACTACCCAATATCTATTTTCAAAAATCAGTCAAGTGTTAAATTTTGTACTCGCTGAAATAGGAAAAGCAAAACCCATGTGATCAATGTCAGTCAATAGGGTCATTCACACGGACACTCCAAACACGCCGTGTCGGAACGTCGCGCCGACATGTCGGGTGGTTTGACGAGTTTTGATTGATTAGATGCAGTGATCATGTAAATAGGCAATTTAAAAAACGCCCTTTGTTTTTTTAAGTTGCATACGTATTTGGATCGTACACTGTCGAAAAAAGTATGTGTAAATGGCCCCAATAGTTATTCACACGGACGAACGTCGTGTTTGAACGGCGCGCCGACATGCCGGGTGATCTAAAGCGTTTGATTGGTTAGATGCAACGGTGCTAAGCAACTTAAAACTTATCGTATATTTAAAGTTTCTTATGTTCTTGGAGCGTACCTACGCTCTAAAACTGTAGAAAAAGTGTCCGTGTCCTATTGTTAAGTGAAGAAAACTTTGAAATAACCTGTAAAATACACAAGAAACAAAAATGTAAACTTCGCGTTTCAATGCGTCATGAAAAAATAAGGTTTTTTAAAACGCAAACTCAGTGACAATTTCAATGTATTCTCCGTTTCAGTATATCAAAGCGCCATTACGCCATTTTGAAATAAATGTTTCAAAAATTTACCTCGGGTGGTGATCGAACCCACAATTTGAATTTCATGTCCACTGCTCTGATGTGGGTTAGATCCCCACCACAGGTTAATTTTTGAAATATTTATTTCAAAATGGAGTAAGGGCGTAGTAATTATTTAATATTATACTATCTTAATTTCAATTTAAGCTCCATTTAAAAATTTAATTTGAAAATAATTATTATTTACAATATTCGTATTTTACATTTTACCACTTTTCTGAGTTAGTACCATTTTGTTTGCTTTGAAAACATTTACCGACAATTTGTGTTAATTGTCGGCATGTGCTAAATATTTGCATAATACTTTTTAATATTTATTATCACTCAAAACATTTAGTGATTGTTTACTACATTTTGAAAACACTTTAACTAACATTTATATAAATAAAATTAATTATAAACTTTTTTGTCACTTATAACATATTTTTACAATTCAACTTATATTTATTAATAATTTGTGCGCTAATTTATTGTTGTTTTTATATAATCTAGTTGTAAATCTCATTAAGTACATAATAAATATTTATCTTCTCCTTGTAATACATTGCTTAACATGAATCTCATAAATAGCATTACAATAACAAAAACACAAATAAGGTAAAATTTGCAAATTAAATGTTCATGGGTTATAATTAATCAGTATTAAAACGTGTTTCTAGTAATTACTTTAAAATATTCTTGTATGTTTTTAACAATGCATTTCCACTTATAGTCTCAACATTATAAACTCATACAGAGATTTCAAAGTCTACTGGAACGTACCAACTTTTCAATGCCACCCTCACAAAATCTATTTCGACCAATTGGCAAAAAAATACGGTATCATTATGAACAAGGACGATGCATTCAAAGGAGAGGAGATGACAATTTTGTATGATCCGGGTAATTTTCCAGCTTTACTTTATAAAGAAGGAAATTCGGAACCGGTTTGGAGAAATGGTGGTCTACCACAAGAAGGAAACTTAACCGATCATTTGATGAATTTTGAAGAACGAGTTAATAAAGATATGCCAGATTATTCATACAATGGTATTGTTTATTTATTATATTTAAGTAGAGAAAAGCGATACTTTAAAAATACACAACAGTTTAATTGTTATTTAATCAACAAGATTGTTAATAGAAGGCATTAAAAATTAGAATCAGAAGAACAATGTGGTAGTAAAAAAAATTAAATTATACATCTAAAAATATCAATACTATAAAAAAATTAAATAATATTTTAATTTTATAGGTGTAGCTGTGATTGATTTTGAAAGTTGGAGACCAATTTTTAGACAAAACTGGGGAACATTACAGCCATATAAGAATTTCTCCATTGAAAACGAAAGAAAAAAGCACCCTACATGGACGCTCGCACAATTAACCAAAGAAGCTATTAGCAGATTTGAATTGGCCGGTCAAGAATTTGTTGAGATGACGTTACTGTTGGCCAAAAGCTTAAGACCCAATGCAACTTGGGGATACTATGCATATCCGTACTGTTTCAACATGCAAAGTATACCATTGACCGAATCTTGCCATAAAGATGTTCTAGTTGAAAATGACAAGTAAGTCTGCATTGTTCTAGTTCTGAATAAAAACCTCAATACAACAATAATTGCCTCAAAATTTAGCATCATTCAGCATCGGGGCGATGCTACAAAAGAGCTTTAGAACCCACAATTTAGATGTGATAAATACAAAGATTTGCTGTACACAAACACATTTTGCAAAGGCCGCCAAATATTTTTTAATATTTTGTGGCATTTCACAACATTTCTCAAAAATTTCAAAATGTATTTGACATTTATCAATACTTATCACTACAACATATCGTAGACCAGCTGTTTTCAAACTGCGGCATAGATCTAATAACTAATATATGCCTGTTTTTAAGTAGACAACCTGTTCAGATTTGATGTTATATTCAAGATAGTCACTCTGAGCTCCCTTTCTATTTAAACTTTATTTCTGTATTTAGATTTTAAAGCTGCTACAACAGAAAAACCAATTTTGCAAAGGTGAGAAGGT
>JARJEC010092184.1:0-10480 GCA_030264575.1 Tachinus sp. AB-2021 | reverse complement strand
ATCATCGAACGATGATAACCGGGAAATTGGTCCGGTTTAATAAACAATTTTCGTGATAAGATATATAAAAATTTGCTTTATTATTAATAAATTGCGGAAAGTGTTGCAATTTATTAGAGGAATGTTTGTCATGATGGTGTTCTGATTAATCGTTTATAGATCATCTGCTTTGTGCGCATCAGCAACGCCATCTATTGATTAATTTTACAAAACTTCGTAGACTAGAACATGTTAAGAATCTATCATTTAAATTTGGATACTTAATACGGTTCTGAATAGTGTTTAGATTGTAAATCTCTATTAATGCTGTGTCAATGTTGTTATTATTTAATAGTACTAAGTCTTAGAATTCAGAAAATTGAAAATTTAACTCAGCCTAACCTAACCTATTTGTTATGTTGGGTTAGGTTAGTTTACTTCATAACAATCACAAGTGTTCAGAAAATTAAAAATTAAAAAAAATTAGCAAAGTGAGTACCGCTGTAGTCACGAAGGATATGTAAACACAGTCACTCATCAGCTCACTCATACATAAATATGTACATTTGTTTGTGACGTCAGATCTTACGCTGAGGCTGACGTCACCGCGTGACGGTCAATTCCCAAATACACCCCGGCCACAGAGGGATAGCATAGATGTTTACAAATCAAAATACTTATTTCAATTTTGCTGCATAAGGCGGCTCCGAATAAAAACAATTTATAGGAATAAGGATCATAGGATTTGTTTGGCCATCTAATCCTGCATCAACTTATTTTGTCGCTGTTATTGTTTCAAATTTTTGAGAATTGAAAACTGATGAAAATGTCACTAATTTCGACGGCTACGAGGGAAAACCATTGATAATCTTTCTGAAAACTATAAAATTAAAGCTTCACGAATATAATAAGAAAAGTATTTTATTCAACTTAGCTTATTCACAAACCACGTATATTTTGACATATATGTGTCATTATCAATCGCCATTAACTATGTCACATACATTCTGAAAATTATAAAATTAACACTCCTCAAATATAATGATAAAAGTATTTTATTCAATTTATCTTATTCGCAAACCATATATATTTTGATCTATGTGTCATTATTAATAGATGTCGAAATGTATATATGGTTTGCGANGATTGAAAATGACACATATATGTCAAAATATATATGGTTTGTGAATAAGATATGTTGAAAAATATACTTTTCTTATTGTATTTGTGTCATTATCAATCAATAGATGTCAAAATATATATATGGTTTGTGAATAAGATAAGTTCAAAAATATACTTTTTTTATTATATTTGTCTCATTATCAATAGATGTCAATATGTATATATATATATATATATATATATATATATATATATATATATGGTTTGTGAATAAGATAAGTTGAAAAATATACTTTTCTTATTATATTTGTAGAGTTTTAATTTTATAATTTTCAGAATAAATATTGTTGAATTCCTCCGCATTCGGACATCAAATATTTTATTTTATAATCATTACAGAATTTTGTTATTTCAACTTTTATTTTCTCGCAATTATTATAAAAGCTTTTTATTGTAGATAAAACATTTTAAATTGATTATTATATTTATTGCTATTTACCTGACGAAGATATTGCACATCGAAACGTGCGTCTTAAAACATACGTTACATATTTCAAAACAATTTGTTTTGTTTTATTTATATTATTTATAATTTCTGAAAATTGTGAAAATTTAATCAAACTAATTTATGATTAGAACTACGATAGATGTCAATATAAGTCCATATTTTAAATTGATTATTAAATATCTAAATATTTTTTTATGGATGCAATAAATGAAGGTAATTAAAGCAGCGCCGAAAATGATAATTAGTTATGGTGCAAATTTCATGTGTTTATTTTATTGCATGTTTTTAATGAAATCTTTCTCCGGCCGATTTTAGAATGTAAAAGTTAAAATGAACAAAACTAAACTGATTAAAAACAGTGAATGTATTTTAATAGACTTAAAACTAGGCGGGGAATTATAATTACAAGAGCTATACGTATCTTGACATGCAATCTATAACCAACCCGATGGATACAGAACAAAAAAAAATATGTATATATATATAAAGTGTATATGTGGATTAATAAAAATCTTGTTTAAACAAGTTGTCGGATTGGAATATAAACCTTATTAATAATGTGCAAATTAATATTTATTACTGTTATAATTTATTTAGAAAATTAATTAGTAAACCTTGATACTTTATATCATTTATAGACGTGCGGGACGCAATAAATTTGCAAATACGGCGTTTGCGTAGAATGTCTTTCATAAATACGCAAATCTGCCGATTTTATTTGGCTTTGGTTGGAAATTAGTCGAGATGACAATCGACAAGAGGGTACTCATCTCGGCGGGTACCAGAAACCGCACTTCTAACGCGCCGTGAAATTTTCAAAACCTCAGAGTGGCAATAAATGTGCCATTAGGGCCTCTCCGTTGAAAAGATAACGATCCGTCGGGGTTCCTTTTAAAAATGTTAATTAACATTTAGAAATTCGCCATTGAATTTCTAACTGTAAAAGATCGTGCTTATTTCCTCCTATTCGGTAGACCTGAACGGTCATACTTTATTATCAATCAAGCATCATATTTCTTTAGAAAATTGTTTTACTCTTAATTAAAAAAAATTGCAGAGAATTTCAAACCAATAAGTGGTTAGGGAAATTTTGCTTTTTGCATACTTTATTTTAATTAAAAAGCTTGTTTGCTTACAATAATTAATTTTCGAACTAGTCTGGGCGTATACCATCCAGAGAATACATATTTTATCAATACCCAAGGGAATTGAAATATTTTAAAAACCACCTGGATCCAACCACTCAATAAATGCAGCGGCACAAAATATGCTTTTAACTTTTAATAAAATCAGACGTTTCATCAATTACTCAAAATTAATAGTCGCATGATCCCTTGGGAGTTGATAATAATTTATTTTAATCCGAAAAGATTTTACATGAACATAGTTGCAAAAAAATACAAACAAAAAAAATAAATTTCAGAACTATTCAGAATGAATATGTAAATGATATTCATAAGGATGGTTTCGACCTCTACTATGTGGTACTTCATTTTTAGAAACAAATAAAACAAAAATTACGTGTTGTTTCTAACCATAAAAATTTTATTTATTGAAAATAAAAATATAAGCGACTCGAGAAAATTTTGGTGGTTAAAAACATAGTAATATTTGTTTTATTTATTGCTAAGTGACATTCGTTCTGAATAGTTCTGAAATATGTTTTAATTTGTTCTCCTTTTGAATAACATTTTCATCCACAATTGTATCCCTTTTAATTAAATAAATAAATAAATAAAAAGTTGCTTTTGCAATCCCATTTCCGTTTAAAGCGTAAGTAAATAGAAATTTCTTTTCGTTGCATCCTGCATGTTTTATTATTCGTTTTAATTAGGGGAATGTAACATTATACAGATTTCATTAAATGTAAGTTTAATGCCAAGTCCGATTAAACCGCAATTATTGTCAAACACTTTTCGGTAAAACATCATTTAATAAATAAATATTATTATTCGCGCAAAATTGGCATTAACATTTTAATGTATTATTATTTTGAAAGCATGCATTCAAGTTTTACTCTTGGGGTATGCTTAACCCCATTTTAATCTCGGGGTATGGTTAACCCCATTTTACTCTTTGGGTATGGTTAATCCCATTTAACTCTTGTGGCATGGTTAACAACATTTTACTCTTGGGGTATGGTTAACCCCAAGAGTAAAACATGGTTTCAAAATAATAATGCATTAAAATTTTGTGTCAATTTTGCGCATGATAAAATGATAAAATACGAGGGTCTCAAGGCAGTACCTCTTAACTAAGAAAATACGAATTTTACAATAGAGCCAAAAAACAAAAAATACATCATCGCTTACGGAGCACTTTTTTCAATAAACACTAACTAAGATTTTGCAATTTCTGATTAAAATGCAGGTGGTGCATACACATTCTGATTCCGATCACAAGATTTTACTTCTTGATGTATCTAATCAAGAAGTAAAATCTTGAAAAAAGGTACTGCTTCGATATTATTTTAAATTTGTACTTTTGCAAGTGCGTTAAACAATGAAACATAATTAATTGGCATTTGAGTTATTTTCAAATAAAATTAATATTTTGCTTGAGCCGAGATCTCAATGAGATTAAAAAGCGTATCGCGTTAAAATATGACTAAAATAATCAAACAGGTTTGCTTTAATAAACGAGTGGTTTTATCGAGAGAAGATAATTAATGATCCGGCGTTAATGAATAATTATAAAAAAATATACATCCAATTTCCCGAGGATGAAATCTTCTTTTGACTGCGTGTGTATACAGTAATAATGCATTTAACCAATGGAGACGGTCGATATAACAATTCACAGGGAACTGAATTCCTATTAAAAGGTATCATTTATCATCTGTCATTCGGCCCGACTGATGCGTGTATGCATGTATTGAGTTTATAGATAAAGGAAAAAAATCAGGGCCGGACCACATTCGATTCTTATTTATGACGAGATTTCTTTTCCCAAACACTTCAATCGGATTTGATTCGACGAAATTTGATTGGGTGAAGTTCTATTTTCAGTAAATTAAACTTTTGCAGTTGGCATGAAAATAATATGTTGGTACAACTTTATTAATATGTTGCAATATTGCGCAAGTTCCAAAATATTTTGCAGGATCCCAAAATATATAAAAATAATTCGATCGGTGTTAAAACAAGTTATTGTAATTTTCTAATAAATATTGCTCAAACTTGATATTCGTTGTACCATAAATTGCATTACCAGAAATATTTCCACAAATAAATAAAATAATTATCATACCCAAATAATCCATGTTGTAAAGTATATCCAAACGTAATAATTCGCGTTAAAGCACAATTAATAGTTTCCAACAGTAAAATGTTTAAAAAGTGATAACAGCACCGTACCAACACCAAGATTCACAAAATACTATACCTATATATGATAAATTAATATCACTTACACTTACAGGTGCTTGTTTACATCTGAGCAAATATGATGTATTTTAACAGGTTTATTAGACACGTTATATTCTAAGGTGTCCTTTCCAGATTAGGCACGTGTCATTTTGTTAGTTACATAAAATAGTATTTATGTAAATGGATAAGAAATTTTATATAATATGTTTTGCGTTTTCACTACTAGATGCGTGCAATCTTATCAGATAGCGGCGCACTCGAATACTTTTTGAAGCAATTCGATTTACGCATTATTTTAGATCATTTATTAATTGATTATTATATGAAAATGTTCAATAACTAAATTGTTAAAAGTCGATAGCAATAATAAAATATATGTAATATCTCACGTTGATGGATTAAACCATTAAGGGGGAAATTAGACTTTTTTTCTTTAAACACTAAGAAAAAAAAAGCGAAATGCAAGCTTTGTACAATACCTTTAAAACTATACCAGTTTCATTATACATTTATTATATAATGACTGCGACAAGCAATGCGTTATAAATAAATTATGAATTCACGACTCACGGTAAATCTAACGTCTTGGTAATTATTTTAATAAATTGTTTATATTTACGGTTTGGCAGCATTGTTTAAATTAACGCAACATTTTATTCGCAAAACTGGTGTGTTCAAATATTTACGGTTGGCAAAACTTTCTGTTTTGACATAACTGTATCAGTTGAACATTTTAAGTTTGACCAATTATTTTTTTTATATAAATAAAACAACTTTTTATATATCTTGGAACGAAAAATATTTATTAAACCGGATTAGTTTCGACCAATTACCTGGTCATCATACGGTGATAGAAACAAATATGAATCAAAATAAAATAACAAGGTATATGCATATTTATATATATATATATATATATATATATATATATTATTTTGCTTCATTTTTGTTTGTATCATTCTATATATATCATCGAAATATAACAAAAACAATACATTATGGGTAATTAAGACCAACAAGTTCAAAGAATGAAAGAATACAATATATAACAAACAGGTATAAAAAACAGATTAAAAAGTGGGGTTAATAATAATTGCAAAGATTAGATTAAATATGGTCAACAATATATTTAAAAACGGTTTTGTTGCAATATCGGCAGCTATGGCCATTGGCTGACCAATTATTAAAAATTACTACGCCACTACTTCATTTTTGAAATAAACGTCTAAAAGATATTTCAAAAATAAAGTAGTAATTATTTAATAATTATAATATCTTAATTATTTGTGATTAGTGATTATTTAATAATTATAATATCTTAATTTCAACTTAGGCCCCATTTGGAAATTTAAATTGCAAATAATTATTATTTACAATATGCGAAAAATGTAATCGTCCACATTTAGCAGCGTTCTTTTTATTTGATATTTTTATATCAGTTGGCAACACTGTTTACTGTCTCAGTTTACGGTATTAAATCTCTTAAGGTTGCCAGAAAAGCCATATATATATAGTGCAATATCATTTGTGTAATAAAATATGAATCCAGGTAAGCTTAATAAATTTATGAACCTCGGGTTAGTAGTATTTTTCTTATTTGACAGATAATTACGGTTCGCTTACGATTTAGACTTAAATGTATCAGTTGGCAACATTATTAATTTTTTCCGTTTAGGGTTGGTAGTATTTTCTTATTTAACAGATTTAAGGTTGGCAATGTTTTATATATTAACATAAATGTACCGGTTGGCAACATTGTTAATTTTAGTATAGTATTTTCTTATTTAACAGATATTTACGATTGGCAATACTTTCCATTTTGAAATAAATGTAACGGTTTTCAACATTGTACATTTTTTCCGCTTACTTGGTAGAATTTTCTTATTTAACAGACATAACAGACGGTTGTCAATGTTTTACATTTTAACAAAAATGTAATGGTTGGCAACATTGTTAGTTTTATCCGTTTACGGTTGGTAGTATTTTCTTTTTTAACAGATATTTACGGTTGACAATGTTTTACATTTTAACATAAATGTAATGTTTGGCAACATTGTAAATTTTTTCCGATTACGGTTGGTAGTATTTTCTTATTTGTCAGATATTTATTTATTGTTATCAATAAATTTGAGGTACGGTTTATAATTCACGATGATTACTTTAAAAATACATTACAAGTAAATTATAAGCATCAGTTGCAAACCATAATCAATTTTATTGGTACTAAAACTTCAAAATGAGCGGAAGTTTTTAATTCGTCCTGTAGCGTAGCAAGCCCCCCCCCAAGTAAAACAGCTAATTGTCCCCCTCTATCTTTATTATCGTCCTCTACTACTAGTCTGACTAGTAGTCCATTTATTGTGATGGTCTTTTTTTGAATTTCCCCGTTTTCTCGGATCATTATTGAGATGACCTTTTTTAAAAAATTTCCTGTACAATTATTATGATGACCCTTTTATATACGGAAAAAAGGTGACGACTTTTCTGGACTATCTTTTCTGACCTTTGTTCCAGAGCAATTATTCCCGTATACTTATTGTGATGAATTCTTCTTACTTTTTCCCATATAATTATTGTGACGACCTTTTTGGACGTTTTGCGTATTGTGAGGACCATTTATTGGATTGTTTCCGTATAATTAGTGTGATGGCCTTTTTAAAAACTTTTCCTGTAGAATTATTGGGTTAACCACTTTCTCGAATAATTATTGCTACGACATTTTTCTTGACTTTTTCCACTACAATTATTTTGATGACTTTTTTTGAGACTCTTTCCCGTATAATTATTGCGATAAACTTGTTTGCAAACTTTCTTTTTCTTTTTCCTGTACAATTATTATGATGACCCTTTTTTGGGACTTTTTCCCGTATAAGTATTGTGTCGATTTTTTCGGACTTTATTTTATGGCTTTTTTTCCAGTGAAATTATTGTGAAGACCTTTTTTGGACTTTCCCCCTTACATTTATTGTGATGATCTTTTTGGATTTATTTTCTGGCCTTTCTCCAGTGAAATTATTGTGAAGACCTTTTTTGGACTTTCCCCCGTACATTTATTGTGATGATCTTTTTGGATTTATGTTCTGGCCTTTTCCCAGTGAAATTATTGTGAAGATCTTTTTTTGGACTTTCCACCGTACATTTATTGTGATGAACTTTTTGGATTTATTTTCTGGCCATCTTCCTGTGAAATTATTGTGATGATCTTTTTTTTTGACTTTCCCCCGTACATTTATTGTGATGAGCTTTTTGGATTTATTTTCTGGCCTTTTCCCAGTGAAATTATTGTGATGATCTTTTTCACCTGCAATTATTGTGACCACCATTCTGCGAATTTTATTTACTTTTTCAAATACAATTATTGTAATAATGCTTTTTAAATTCTTTCGTTGAGCATTTTTGAGATTTTTTCCCATATAATTAATGTGATGATGTTTGTTTGGACCATTTTTTGTACTTTTGACATTTTTTGGACTTTCTCCCGCATAATTATTGTGACATTTGGTTTGATTTTTTTAAAACTTTTTCCAGTACAATTATTGTGATGACCTTTTTTGAACTTAAATGATTATTTTTTTGTGACTTTAACCCGTATAATTATTGTGATGACCCTTTTTAAAACTTTTTCTGGATTTTTCCCCTTACAATGATTGAGATGACCTTTTTTGGGACCATGTGCAAGTTAAGTTGTTCGCAAGGGCCACTAGCATCACAAAAATGTCTTAATACTAATGACAATGTGATACCCAATGGGTCAAAAACTAATAAATTATTATTATTATTAATATAATCGATAAATATAAGTTATAGTGCAAATGATTACTTGTTACTTTGTTTACCTTAGCATCCTCACAAGATATGTCCACAAATAATAAATATATAATAAATCACCACAAACAAAAATGTTTCATTGGAAAATGCTATAAAATGTTAATAACTATTTGAAAAATATGATGCAATGCAATTGTTGCAATTACCTAACTTTATAAAACAATTAAATCCCGCTCTATACTCTATTGTAATACATAGAAAAGTAGCTGTTAATTAATATAATGAAGATTGGTCATGAAATAATTTTCCAATTAATAATTAAGCAAAATTGGGAAACAAATAATTCTAAAAATCGCATTAATTCCCGATTAGAGAAACGAATAAAAAAGCAATTAATGTGTCATCAAACTGATTTCCAGATATGTTACAATTAAGTGTTTACAATTGATAATTTTCGAGTGCCTCTTAAATATTTTATTTGTGATTGGTTGGAATAAAATGTATGTCTGATGTGGTTGTAGCGGTTTTCGCCGGATCGATAAATATATTTTTCGGGGGAAGTGTTAAAAGCATGTAGTCCAACCCTGCTGGTGAACGCCTAAGCGCCCCGCATCGATACCGCTAATGATATAAGATAGAGGCGAGTGGTCCGATCCTTTTCTGTATCGAGAAAGCCGAACCGCGCTCGAATGATGATGATGGGGCGATCCGGGCGGATCTTTGGCGATCCGGGCGGACCCGCAGGGACCTGACCTCCCGCGTTAATCGATTCCCATTTAACGATATGTAACCGATCGTGCGCTCATGCCACACGAATAATGAGATTGTTATTAACTGTAAGGATTGTATGCAAAGGTTAAAGATTTGTTTATAGCAACAATAATACCGTTAGATTATCATACAGCCAGAAACATTTAACTATCCGAAAATGGTTAATGATTTAATTGTATTACAGTGGACGATGAAAGTTGTAATGAATATGCGTTCGAATTGGGTCCTCATTTTTTATGCCAGCATGACGGGCATTTTGTTCATGTTATATCGATATGTCATCGACGTTTTACTCCCCATATTATACCATGAATACATATCACTCGTGACGATTAAGGGTTGACACACACTACGCTCTATCTACGTCATCGATCAAAAATCATCAATGTATTCCAACCACAATTTATTCCTTATCACGAAATTATTTATTATATAAGAAATATTCATTCTGAAAATTATAAAATAACAAGTAAACTAAATACTTTAGCAATATGGGTATTATTAGCACTAAGTGCTAACTCATTAAATGGCTCCGTAATGCGAACAGAATCTCTTAACTATTTTCCAATTAACAAATAATAAAGCAATAAAATATTTTAAGTTCATTCTCCTTGACATAATCAACCTTTTCAATCTTGGAAATAAAATGGAAAGGAAAAGCCATAAAAATACATGTTTGTTAAGAATTCGAGATTTGATAAGAAATTATAAATTACAATTATTTGTCGGAATGTAGAATCTAGATAGTTTTTGAGTGTCTATATTTTCTACAAGCAAAGCGTATATTTTCAAGTTTTTGGCTAAGATGATTTAACCCAACTTGATGTAACATCAGAGTGATATTAAAAATTCCAACAGCTGCAAACAGTCTAACTATTATCATATATTGACCCTCAATGTTCAAATTAGAAGATTATAATTATTAAATAATTACTAGGCCAATACTAAATTTGAAAAAAATGTT
>JARJEC010092175.1:0-11979 GCA_030264575.1 Tachinus sp. AB-2021 | reverse complement strand
AACACAACTCATTAGTTCATTTTTTTTATTAGAGTTACAAAATTGTTTAAATGAAAGTAATACTAGTACTTTTGTTGCAAATTTCAAAAGTAGTAAACATAAAAACATTAAATAACTGCTTAATTGAGAAATTTACAAAACGACATTTTTAAATAAAAAACCTATGTATGTTCACTGTAACATTCTATTGTATGCAACTATAAAATATCCTCCAATGCCCCACATTGGCAGTATTGCCCCAATACAAACTTTGAACCTGATCAACCATCCGAGAGGTCACGATAGGCTTGTAGTAAATTGTTGAAATTGCAAATGTATCGTAGAGTTGCAAAATGTCGTCTATTGCAACTCAATTATAGGAAGGTGGATCGATCCAACACAGACTAAAAATATGAGTGCAGAGAGTAAGAAATATGTGTAGTCTAAATATATGTCCGATGTTAGATAAATCTTTGAGTGGTGATTGACTGTATGTTGGCATTACTATTATCAGTTTGAATTTAACGCGTTGTTAGATACAGGCGCTAGTGAGTCTGTCACGGGATTATAGACTTTATTAGACAAATTGAAAATTGAGTCAGAAATGGCTCATATCCGGCGATAGCAGATGGAACCTGATAAGGTACTGGTTTGTCATGCATTAAAATTGATAACGTAAATTGTAGTGGCAAAATTGTATTTCTTAAGATAGACGTTCTCAATATTTTGTACTTTTCACGTTCAATTATTTTGCGCCCTTCCACAAACATTTCTGAATACCGTTTTTGTTTTTGTTTTGTTGTTCTAACAAATAAAAAAGTTTGCCCACAATTATTCTTGATGAACTTATTTTTGGTTCTCCGAACAAATAAGCTACTTTCTTCATTTCTTTCGCACCCCAATAGCACCTCACAAGCCAAACAGTTTGAGAACCGCTGTCCTAAGCTAATGATAAATGTAGTAACCGAAGTTGTAAACTTGAATGACTCGGAGAAATAAAGGTCATTTGCATACAGCTTTGTTCCTACAAGTTAACCAGAACACCAAATTAATACCTGGAATGCACTTTTTATTAATCAAAGGCATCATTGTTTAAGTCATCCTATTATATGCAAAAAACGGGTCAATGCGAAACTAGATCAGATGTCAGCATTTGGGGTGGTAAGACCATCTAAAAGTCGTTGTCATACTTTTTGGGTTAGTGAATGCTCCTAAAATAGAACAAACTTATCGGACATACTCTTGAGCCAAATCTTCATGTTTTTACCGAGACTTTTGAGGAACATATAAATATGGTAAAAATCATGCACGAGAGGTTAAGTTTTGCAGGTCTGACCCTCAACCGGAGTTGAGTGTGAATGTTTCCAAACAGTGGTTTAATATTTAGGATTTATCATCGAAAAACGAGGCTAAGAACAAAGCCGCAAAAGGTGTAAACTATGACAGTTTATAGTCGGGGAACTGGTAAGAAAAAAGTGCAATCGTTTTGGAAAGTGTGGTACTTTCAGATTGATATGTATTGTACAGTGAGCATAAGAGGTATCAGAATACCTGGAGGTGGCGCGCTTGGACAGGTGTGATTTTAATTAGTACCCAATGGAAGGAGCGCACACTCTTCAACAGGACTTTTAATAGCTTAGTCAGGAGCTATTAAAAGTGGGTTCTATTAAAACTGTGACTGACTATTTGTTTCGTGGAACCAATAAAGTATTTTGACATATTACTAAATTTCAGCTTTTCCCAATCTGTTCAACTGACTTAAGTTTTGAAACAAGTATGCGGTTGTGCTGACATCCGCGTTGGGTTATTAAGCTTTCTGACTACTTGATTAAGATGTTCTAATGCATTGACTATCTACCGACGATTTTTTAGCTTTTTTAAAATATTTTTTTGGTTTTTGTTAGTACCAAAAAATATTTACTAAATACCAGTAAAGACGCGCCACCGCCAGTTGTTAGTTTGCGATACCTTGCGTGCTGGCTCTACAGTGGCATTCTATGGCCAAAATACAGTCCGATCTAAAAGTATCTGCATTTTCAAAACTATTGAATTTTTTGTCAACAGCTAATGGACTGTTGCGCTACATCCAAAAATGTCAGGAAATCAATTGATTAATATTATACTCTCGTTACAGACGGTACAACATTATATTTTTTCTACCTCAACTGCAACCTTAAATTATATAATTAAGGATAAGTAGAAAGAAGCTAAACAGAAAAATGAAAGCTGCATTAACATCAACACCATTGCTAACTATTTGAAATGTCAAAAAGCAACTTATGATCTATAGAGATGCGTCCATTGTAGGTCTGAAAGCCGTTGTATCGCAGACTTATTAAGACGCTTCTGTAATTGTTTATGCCAACAGAGCTTTGTCTGTAAAACCGAGAAAAACTATTACACTACCAAAAAAGAATTCTTGGAGTAATTCCAAATGTATATAGAAGGTGTTAAATTTAAAGCTGTTGTTGGCCATCACTCGCTGTTATAGCTGCAGAATTTACACAACCCAGTTGGTCAATTGACCAGATGGCTTACTAAACTCAGCCAGTACAAAATGGAGATTGTCCACATAAAGGGAAGATTAAATTTTTTGCCATATGCACTATCGCGGGCGTTATGTATCGTCAATATTGAAAAAGTCAAAGTAGAGAAATGGTAGAAAAACTTGAAGGACAAAATTAGTGGACAATTATCATAGATATGATGATATGAGAAATATGAACAAAGTAAAAAACTTTTTACCATATATTTTGAAAGCAAAGATCATTTCTAACAAAATATTGTTAACGCATTGCCAGTCTTAGTTTTTTTATGTATATCAAACATAAAACTACAGACACACAACTATCTAACAATATTTTTAATTTTTTTTTATAATTTCCATGGCTTTTTTTAAAGTTGACCCATTTTTTTTAAATATTGTAAAAAATATAATATTTTAAATATAGTTTTAAACTAAATTTATGTAATAATATACTCTGCCTGAGACAAAAGTCCTTGGGCAGCGTTGTATTTTATGATTTTTGATTTTTGCTTATGACATTTTTATGGATTAAAATTTGTGAACCCGGAACCGGATCCTGATCCGGTATTTGGCGGATATTTGAAAAATTTGATTCTGGCGGGATCTCAATAACTAAGCGGTCTTTTATCTAAATAAGTAAAAGTATTTTAAAAATGTAAGAACAGCATGTTATATTAATTAATAAAATGTAAACAAAATAAACAAAAAAGATAAAAGTGAACAATACAAATAATTTAATAAAAATATAAAAAATTAAAGAATATTGGAATTTTAATATTTACAAAATACTTGTAGTGAAATATGTAGGAGTAGATATTATACAAGGTGTTTTATTTAAGTATTTACCTTGGATATCTCAGAAAATCGGAACAAAACAAAAAATTCCGGAACACGTCAATTTATGTTTTGATGGGGACGTCTTTTGATATACTGTTCACATGTGTTTCACTTTCTTACTCCACTCCAACCAGTACCTTTCAAAAATTTTAAATGGAATGACCCACTTTGTGACACCTCATTTGAAAGGTCTTTATGTCAGTAATTCATCGGTGTCAATTTTTATTTTTTTTTAAATTGTGTAAATATGCTGTCAGAAATAATTATTATTTAAAATAATATGAAATAGGCAAAATATTTAAAAACCTGTCAATTTTTATTTTAAAGGGGTTGTCCTTTGACATAGAGTTGACATGTCTGTAACTTTCCCCCAATAAGCACTTTTTAAAATGTTTGAACGGAATGGCCACTTGTAACGCCTTGTTTGAAAGGTTCTAATGTCTAATTTATATGTGCATTTAAAAAAAATATTTGTTCAAAAATGTCCTATTTTTTATGAAAAATTAAAAAAAAATTGCATAAAATTTGAAAACCCAGAAACACGTCGAATTTTATATTGAAGAAACCATCACTTGACATATTGTTGATGTGTGTCAGACACATACTAAAAAAATAAGAAAAATGAAATTTAAAAAATTAAAAAAGAAAACAAAGTGTACGCCACTCAAATTCTGACATAATAACCTTTGAAATGAGGTGTCACAAAGTGGGTTTCATTTAAAAATTTTTGAAAGATGCTTGTTGAATTGATGGGGAAATGACAGACATGTGAAGTATATGTCAATAGATGTTACAATGAAAATAGAAATTAACGTGTTTCGGGATTTTTTTGTTTTCTCCCGATTTTTTAAGATATCCAGGGTAGATACTTTTGAAAAAACACCCTGTATATAGATGGTATAACTGAAAACTTCCGTAACAGAACAATTTAGTATGCACCGGAAAAAATATTTGTAAAGTAGCCTCTATAAATCGGACTCTAATAAACAATTAAAGACCATATAAAAAATGTCTTTAGCAAATAACTTTTTTTTCTTTCTAAAAACCGTTTTGTTTAGCTTTTGATTCAGTTTTCAATAAAACACATCATTATTTGAATTAAATATTGTTTTTAGTATTAAAAAATTAGGAAAGCATTTTTGAAAAGTATTTAAAAAATTAAAATATAAAATGCCCTTTTTGCTATTGGCGATTGCTTTTTAGTTAAATCATTTTTATTTTTTGGTTGTTTCAAATTATAAAAAGATTTGAAACATGTATATTTTTTGTATATAAAGTAAATAAAATTTTTAGAAAAATTAGAAATTAAAAATGATTTTGAAAAATTTGGCATATTTATCAATATTTATGGAACCGATTTAGCATTAGTAAAAAAAATTATTTAACATTAGCGAGTTAAATAGTTGAGTTGTCATATACTCATTTATGGATATTTAGCGTTGGCCGTGGCTTTGACATTTGGCTTTGAAAGATCGTAATATTGAACTTATGTGGCTACATCCTTAATTGTCTATGAATACGCATGCATTATATGGGCGAGTAGCTAATGCAGCCATTAACGTCAAATGCTACGTTCGGAAACGATTCGGTGAGGTGCGCTGTTATGGTCATGTGACGTCGGTCTATGTGTACACTACACTATAATAAATAAACGTGTTTTGGTCTAAATAGTGTCCATTTGCTAACGGCTAAAGTGCATTTGGTGTAAAATATGTGTTGGGTGCAGGATAAACGAACGCAAATCCGACACAAGGACAACAAATCTTTACTTCGTTTACACACGCATGCGCAAATCCTTAAATTCTTTGCATAAATTCACGTGTATATCTAAAGTTATATTTAATACTTAATTTATTTTTAATGCTAAATTGCTTGGATAAATTCAGCATTAAACAAAGTAATTAAATTTTTCAGAAAAAAAAAAACATTTTGAAAAAAAAAAAAGTATTTTTCAAAATATCGTTTTAAATTTATTTAAAATTTATTTAATATAACAAAACCTTTTCTTATGTTTGATTTTTATAGAATAATTCAATTTATAAGCGAAACAAACTTTTTGTTTCTTTGCTTTTTAGAAAAAATATACAGGACAGAAGCTTGCTTTGTTTTATTAGTTTTGAAAAATAAATTAAATACAAGAAAAGAAGAGATAATTTCTACGCTTTTTAAAGTATAGTATTTGGTTCCAAGCGAAACAGGATCCGGCGGCATTACTAATTTAAAATAGATCTTAATACTTTAATTTACCGCTAAAAATTCGCAAAGTATCACTTCCGGTTTAACCGGAAATATCATCGATTTTACTATTGTAAATGGAGCACTCAGTATATTTTGCAAATTAGGATTTGTTAGATTATTTTAAGTATAAATCCCAATTTTTAGAAGTTTTGGTAACATGACCTCATTTTCATTATTTTTTAAAATATTTTTTTGAAATATTTTTTTATTTGTGTGAAACGTTTACCTCTTTGGCTTGTTTCTTTGCTATGTGGGAGGGAGCAATGGGTTGGCTAATATTAGAAAGAAAATAATATGGACTAAATAATACTCAATAATATATGCAAATCCAAACATTTGAAAATATTTTGCATAATTTAAACACCAAATTATTTTCGCTTAGTTACATGCGACACAGATAATAATTATTAATTTCTTTTTTTTTCAGGTATGTTTATTGCTACATTTCATCTTCGAACATGTAAGTCTGTTATTCAATTTTTATTTTATTGTTGAATTGTTTTTTAATTTAATTTCAAAATAGTTGAGTTATTATTATTTCAAAAACGCTTTTCAAACCGTCCATCCTGTTTTAATCTAATATATTACGTCTAATAAAAAATATTTTAAAATAAAATTATTGCCGAAAACTTACATTACATTTTTCAAAATGATTGGCATATTTTATAACTTGTATATTCTCTTTCTTTAACAAATAACGAGTAATATTATGTTTGGTGAAATGACAAAGTTGTCAATGCCAACATTTTGAATTATTTTTATATAAAAATAACTTTGTAATTTGATATTTATTCAATATAAATTTCTCAGCTTTTAATACGCAATAATATTTAAGTGTTTCCTTGAACAATTTTGTGCATAAAATTTAATATTAATTTTAACGATTTTCAATTAAGTTTTGTAATAAAGTACAATTTTTCTATATAAAAAAAGTCGTAATTAACTGATAGCTTAATTAGATATAAAGTCTTAATGAGACGAATTTTTATTATATCATAAAATATCTGCTTCTCGCCTTTTGTTGCAAATTAATAGCCTTATTTTATATCTCTTAGCTTGCACAACCTTCTCTTCTTGTTAATTATAGTAAAAAGGGGAAACACATTCGAGCCAGAAGAAATTTCTCTATTATGCAACGCTGAATATGTAGTCGGTATATACTTGACTTGAGCCGTTTTAGTTGTAATTTCCGCTACTTCGGCCATCATTTGTCTTGGGCCCTCTCGCATTATCACTCTATGGGACCATTATCGCATCCCGACCACATTTGACACACATCCGTGCCCTGGGACAATGATAGATGGTCGGCCACTTCTACAAAAAAAAACGCGACATTGTCATTTTTTAGAATCGCCCGTATCCCCTTTATTGATTGCGAGATGATATAGAAATATCAATCTAATAACGTGGAAAAAGAAATCACTTAAAGAATCATTAAACTCCCATAAATCATAAAACTATACAGAAATTACGGTGCAGTTTATGTTTGAATTTGTTAAAACTTAAAAATCTGTGTAACAATGTCGAGAGTTGTGTATGGTTTTATGATCTCGCTGTCATATTATAGATAGGAGTCGGTATTACTGGTAAAACTTTAGAGAGTTCTACGGTGTAGGTTTTATTTGTGCTTTTATTTCTTAGGAGGCGACGCCATGTTGTCTCCAGAGACGGAAACGGAGCTTGAGGGTTTGAATCTACTTCCGGTCGTAAACATAGGACATGACGGGGGCTAGTCAGTTTACGGGCAAATACGTGTCCGATATATCTTCATGACCTACATATATGAAATCCAATTATTATAGATTACAATGTGATGAGTGCGCAAAAAGGCTCATCGTGTCAGCTTTGAATCAACACGATGCGTTATCCTAATGCCACCGTTATACAAGCATGTCCAGCGACATTGTTAGTTTTTTGTATAATTAAATACTTATTGATTATTATACCAAAGCATAAACGTATTAGATTTTTAGGGGCTGTAAATTTAGCGCTTTATCTGCTAGTTTCAAGTCCTTATATTTTTCATTTCCAAAACAGAATGTGTGTTAACAGTAAATACTGGCGAATGCGGCCATAGAAACTTTAATGTGCTCCACTGTAAAATTTGTGATTTGCGACTCGAATCGAAACGTATAATGCTTTAATGCGTACTATCCGGGTAAATAAAACTTGAGGTCAAATTAAAAATTGTTAAAATTATCGCACAGAAAGTTTAGTTGTGTAGAAACACTAACATAAAATAAAGTGTTATTGTATATTAGATTTATCATTTAAATTCCCTCGTATTAAACCCTACAGTACTTAAATAAAATAAATATGAAATATGCGAATTAAATAAATAAAAAACATAAAATATTTTTTGCCATTTGAAACGGTTTCACAAAATTCTGAATTTTTTTTAATATCATTTTTTTTATCATTTTCAAGGAAATTAATATTTCTCAATTTTGAAATAATTCTTTACAAGAAGCGCCTACAACCACTCACTTTGACTTCGTTACTATTAGCGTTGGCACTAAACATGTTAATCAATTATTTGGTTAATTGTTGTTTCAATGCGATGCGGAAATCACTAAGGGGCACTGATGATCTCTTATAATGAGTGAAACAATTGTATGCATTTGATTGTTACTGCTTCTAATGGTGTGGATTGGATGATTTTATTATAAAGTTTTTACTTAATCATTTTGGAGGATTTGAAATAAACTACTATGTTTTTTATCACAATTTATTTTGTCACACCGTGACTGCAATTTCAAATCCTGCATTATGAATTATCACTTAGTAACGGTCGATTCTATCAATTTTTTAAATCATTTTGATAGGCGTTGTCTAGTCTAGCTTCCCTTATCGTTTACAAGAAGGGATTTTTAATTCAAAATAATTTTAAGGATTTTACAATATTCTTTTAACATTTATGAGCATTTTTCAATAACTTCTCGATATTTTTGTATATATTTTTCATTTTCAATTATGTATGCACACACGTGAAAGTACATTTGGTATTGTGCAGAAATTTAGAGATGATACATTATTTACGTTTTAGAAAATATGATATATTTGATATGATTTAATTTTTTTTCTTATTTGATTTGATGTTTTCTGATTGATTTTAAACAAATTTCAACAATTTCTGTTTTTTTTTTCACATTTTTACTATTCAATATTACAGAATTCTATTTCAAAATATTAATTTTTTGATTTTTTAAATATTGTGTGATATTTATAGACGTTTTAAGTTGATTGATGTTATACAATTTCCAAAAAATTCTTAGCAGTTAGCAAATATTATGACATACTATAAGAGTGGCGTTCGCAGTAACAGTTTCTCCCTCATCGGCAAAAAATGACCGCAAAAGCCACGAGGGTGCTCTTATCAACTAAAATGATAATCGGACGCACTTGGGGCCTAACACCAAATATGACCAGATGGCTATACAAAATGAATTGAAGACCTCGGGGCAACAAGGCTGTTAGCGACAATCGAAATTTATTGGATAATCCAAATTAAAAACTCACATATTAACTTAATCTGAACTTTTTAATTAATTTGTTGCAGATTCATTAAATACTCCAATATTAACAGCCCAGCACAAACATATATAATGATTATAATATCTTAATAACACATACATTTTACAACTTATTTCAACTTAAAAATTGTAATTCTTTAAAATTTGAGATATGGCTAATTGCTCCGATTTTTTCAATTTAACCTGGAATTTTGTAATATCTCGACAAAAACGTATTGCTCAGAAAAAATTGCCGAATTTAAACTTTAATATCTGGGGGGGGGGGGGGGTATCCCTTAGTATTACATTAGGCTCACTCCCACACCCCCATTTTAGGGGCGGAAGCATATTAAAATTTTAAATATGAACAATTTTTATCACAAATTCAGATTCTACTCCAAAACTACACACAATTTTTTGTTTTTTTTCGATGTAATTGAAGAATAATCAAAAATTTTTTTTTATTGGTTAGTATTTTTTGACGGTCTATTGAGTGATGTTATTGTTACCCCCACATCCTGTAGGTTAGGTGGTTGGTTAATAAACTACTTTTAGTGTAACCTAGGAATAGCGAGCACACGACTAGTTTTCTGTTTCCTTTCGGGTGCTTATTTAACGTTTGTCCCCTTGCTTCTCACTGCTGCAAATGATGACCTTAAATTTAATAAGAATGCGATAGAGATACATGAATTCTTATTGCAAATGTATTGCAAGATTAAAACATTTTTTTATTCAAGATTTTAAATCATTTATCAAACAAACCACGATTAAATACTTACGTCATATATTTGTACCTCTTTTTTATTAAAACTAGTTACATCGCGTTACCTCTGACAAACACAAACCTTAAACAATATTAATGAAATCAATGTGAGTGGCTGTGAGATCTTCTTGTAAACGAACGATATTTTCTTTAAATTTCAGAATTTTGTGAAAATGTTTGCAAATTAGTTCTGGAAAGTATTATTTATACCTAATGAAGATTAACAAGGAACAATTTATTTTGGTACACATTGTGAAAATGACCATTTAAGAAAATTGAAATAGTTTTTTATGGAGAATCTGGGAGGAATCTTGCTGTCAACCTTCATTCATGTTCAGCGGATTTTTTACAGACTACGATCACGCACTTTGTTTTTCCGTATTGTAAAACAGTTTACTGTCAAATGAAGTGTTAAATCTAAAAAAAAGCTTTCGATTGCGGATTATCCAAAAGCAGTGTTTTGAGAATTTTAAAGCACCATAAAGATCATCCTTACCACGTACCTTTACACCAAGAACTTCTTTGTGTTATATGTTTTGTCAGCTCTCACTGGAACAAATACAAGTAAATCGTAATTTCTTTCGTTGATAGTATCTCACTAATCAATTTTTTTAAGCCATGAAACTATTAATCGACAGAACATGCATTATTTGAGAGATGAAAACCTACATTCTTTGAGCATCAGCTTCCTTGGTTTAACAAAATTAAAAGTGGTGCAAGATAATTCACAACAAACTCACCGGTCTCCACAACTTTGATGGCAATTCTAATGTTGAAATTAACCAACCATATTTTGGGCAATGGACTAGCACAGTTACGTAAGTTTTGAAGTGTGACAGAACATGTGGTTATGACATGGCTTTATTTGGAAAAAGCACGCGAGCTACCTACTTAATCGTAATTTTCACGGCCACTAGATCGGTAGAGTTAGTCAGATCACCAGATCTGATTTTGCTAGATTTTTTGTGAGGATACGTCAAAGACAAAATGTACCAACAAATTCCAATAACTCGTGAGAATGTGATTCAATGAATCAACTGAAACTTCTGCCCATTTTACTAGAAACGTATTTCCCAATTGTGTACAATCATTTGAAACGCAACGCAAATCTAGAATTACATTGAATGATCATGAAGGTCAGCATTTTGAACATTAACTTCAATAGTGAGAGACGGCAAGGGGTCTCACGTTTAATCAAGCACCTCAAAAGGTGAGCCAACGGGACGTTTATCAAACAAAACAAAATACGTCGTGGTTCCTGAATTACGCTAAAAATAATTTTAATTAATTAACCGAAACACCCACATGAGGTGGGGTAACATGATTGAATAGCTCATCGAAAAATATTAAATACGTTTTTTTAAAATTTTATTGATATCTGTTCCATTTTTTGCGATTACAGCGATATCTGTAGTGAATTGAAATATTGTTTTCGGAAAAATCCTATGTAGTTTTCGACGTAGAATCTGAATCTGCGATAAAAATGTGGGTTCCTCTTTAACGCTTGCTCCCTCTCGGAGATATTAAGGCTCGATGTGTCGCGTGTAAAATTGAGCGTTTTTGACTCTTGTGGCTCAAACTATTGTGTATTTAATAATGAAAATTGCTTTTATATACATACAAATAAAGTTATAAACTACGTTGCTATAGAAATTGTTTCATTTTAGTTTTAATTGTTTCCGTGCAATTGACATTTAAAAAATCATATTTTATCTTGTTGTATTAGCACAACCAAAAGCATTTGTTATGCAAACAATCAAACATCTAATCTGATAGACGGATAAAGACATATCCATTTGAGAGCAACATTACTGTTATCGACGATTTATTGTATTTTTACTGCCATAAAGTATTGCCATCTATATCAATTGCGTAGGGAGCGTGTCCTAAAACATTTTACGTATTTAGGAATATTTAAATCTCTGTATACACCAAAACATGTGGCGCCGTTGATCACGTACCGCTTTACGGCACCTAGCCCCTTAAAGGGAATTACAAAATGATTTGTTCTGTCTTAGTTTAACAAGATTTAACAAGGATAATATGTTATTTTTAAACTTGACAAAATTCTTTTTCAAGAAATAATAATAAATAAAGCACTCGTATGGTTTAAAAACCCATTT
>JARJEC010092139.1:0-17784 GCA_030264575.1 Tachinus sp. AB-2021 | reverse complement strand
AAATCATAAAAATGAGCATTTAAATTTTGCAAAAAAGGATTGCTCTAAAAAATAGATGACCTTAATACCCTAAAACCAAGAAAATGAAAACTTTTAAAAAGTTCCATTTTATATTGAATCACTCGACATGTCCCATAGATTTTCGAAATATAAATTTAAAAAATTACGAAAGCATCCAAATGTACACAACAATCTACCATATTTTGGTTGTTGGTATAACACAAAATCTCAAAATCATTATCATTGAAATTCTGCTGTTTGTAAATACTATGTGCCTCTTTTCCAGCTCTCTCGGCCCTCTCTATATTGTATATTTTTTCTTTCTTTAATCTAACGAAACGAAAACGCTTAATTTTAATGGCAATTTCAAAGCATCCTGATATTCTTGAGGAATAAAAGGTCCTGACAAAAATAATTCATCTAAAAGACTTTAAGTTTGAAAGAGTTGAAATTCTATCAAATAAAGTAATAAATGGTGATAAATCTGTAACAGTAAAAAAGGAATTCTAAACCTAACCTTTTAGTTCAGGTACATTTGTTTCCATATATATTTTCTCATATGGCCAATTTTCCATTGGTCCATATAAAAAATCAGGACCCACTACATCTTATTTTTGTTTTAGTTTTTGGTTTTGCATCCTCTATTTCTTCAATCATGTCTTTCAATAAACCAACTGTTCTTAATGCATATTTTATTCATTCTCTCTTTCTTGTCGTCCTGATTGTACTCACTACACAATACTTTTTCATTTTAAACCTGACTAATTAATGTTTATTAAACTGCATTTTAAACATTTCTATGCGTTTGCATTTTTCTTTATTATTGCCCAAGGTTTTACATCCGTATACCCTCCCAGGAAAACATTTTACAATTTTTTTTTGCAATTTTAAATCTAACTTGCTACTTAAATTTTTGTTCGTTCTTCTATAAGTTTTTTTGTCATTCTTTTGCAATGCTTACTTTTTTGCTTTTCAAAATTTTCAAAATTTTAATACTAAGGTACTTATATCTTGTTTTTGTTTCTAATCTATATATTGATTCTATTTTTCAAGATATTTAATTCTCTTTTGCAAAGAAGATCAGCTTATTGCCATATATACTCATTCGATAAAAATCAACGGCCTCTCAAGTGTTTTTGAGTTTTGAAAAGAAATAATAGACATAGGAGATAAGGTCGGAATTGTAAGGTAGTTGTTGCAATTTTTTAAAACCGTATTTATTTATAACTTCTTGAATAGTTTATGTTATATGTAAAGCTTCTGTTGAGACGAGAAAAATCATAATCTTGTCTCGATCTTGTCTAGAAGTCAAGACCGAGATCAAGACAAAATATATTTTTTAGATCAAACACGATATCGGCGAGATCAAAACGAGACCTTGCATTTAAAGAAATGTATAAATAAAATTATTGTTTTAATAAAAGTGTGTCAACTGCACTACTTTAACTGAGAGAGTTTTGAAAATATTTGTAAAACTATTATTTTTATTGAATATTTGTAATTGTGGTACTATTAAATTGATTTATTTTAAGCCAAATGGCTTTAAATTGCTTTGAATTTAATTTTTGCACAAGAATTAATACCAAAACTATGATGGATACATAATTTTAATTAATTTTGGCAGTTTGTCCAATTCAATAATTGATGTCTGAATATGATGGAATTCAATAATATTCATTCTGATAATTATAAAATTAAAACTCCACAAATATAATAATAAATGTATATATGGTTTGTGGATATTGATAAGTTAAAAAATATACTTTTCTTATTATACGGAATTTTAATTTTATAATTTTCAGAATGAAGTTTGTTCAAGTCCGACAAGCCGGGTTTTCTTCAAATAAGCCAATCTACTACACATTTGTGAAATTTTGAAAAATTTTAAATATGTCATCAAATAATGTATTTATAGAATTTGCAAACTGCTCAAACTGCTGAAATGTGAAATTGTTTCCAAATATTGTGACTTTTTGACAATATGTTTGGAAAAGACTGTAACAGATATTCTAAAATTGTTGCAGAAAATTGATAATTGTTTGTTTAATACGTGTACAAATACTGAAATTAAAATTTCAGCAATGTGGCTCTGTACACATTTTTATAAGATTTTGCAATATATTTTAAGAAAATACGAAGAATGTTATATAACCTTGTAAGGTATGGGAAAATTTAAAGAAAAAATTAATTATATGTTCTAAATTGTAAATATTTAGAGATTTTGCAGAATATTGAAATGGGTCGATTTTGCAAAACACTGTATGCGACAAAAGTTATTACGTGTTTGTGGAATGAAATGCAAAAAATGTAAAATATTGATAAACGTATGTAAAATATTAGGAAATGGTTAAAAATGTTGAAAATGTTATAACAATACAAAGAAAAGTATGTTAAAAATATTATAAACAACAGCGTAAATAATGAAAAAAAAAATTGTTTTATTTTTTTATACAGAGTGACCCGTTACAAAGATGTCATGAAGTAATTGGATATGGGAAACGTTGAAATATACCATTAAAAATGTTTAACTAAAATGTTACTTAACTCGTTTAAGATTTAGAGAGTGTATAATGTTAAAATTTATTTATAAAATGCATTTGAGTATGAAGTTTTGCTCAAATATGTTTAACAGTTTCCAAATTTTTACATATTTTTATAAATAAATTTTAACATTTTCTATAATGAACTTATATATTTTATCGTTTAGTATCTGTTGTTACCAGTTACCCCTTACTTACGGGACACTGTATAATTCTGGAGAAAAAGCAAGTATTAAACATTTTGTAATTATATTTAATGTAAAATAACTAAAATACAAACGGTATAGAATCATTGAGTAAGAAATACAAATACATACATATTATAATCCTTACTTAGTCAATGATAGAATACTTTTTACTTATTCAGCAAGTATGATCAAAATCAAATTATGTTCCTAATAAGAATACCTATATTTTGTGTATTATGTATTATTAGTGCTTTGTTTTATATTAATTATGGTCACATGTACACGATTAATTGTTTTTATTAATTATAGAACTCTCACAAAACTCCGTTTAGTTCAGAATTCAATTTTTATTAAAAAAAACAGTTCTAATATTTTTGTCTTAGTGTTGCTACAACAAATCTTGCCACTCCCCCTCATCTGTCAGCACAATAAACGCTGCTGAAAATATTAAATATAGTTTTATTCATCTTTTCACTTTTGATTATTGCAATACTGAATAAAATCCTATTAATTATGTTTTCATTCAATTACAAATTAATTACGTTAGTTTCCAACAAATTTGATTTAACCTATTCCGAAGGCATTTATAATTTTTCCATAACAATAAAACCTGCAGAGGTTAAAGGTTGTAAGCGGCTCGCCCAAAGGCCCGCAATTAAAAAAGTCTTTTACCTGGAGGTCAGAGAGCCTCTCTTGAAACAAAAAAAGTTAGGACCCCACGACAAAAATCGAATTAAAAAGAATCATCATCAAATAATTGCGTGATAACCGCGCGCCATCCATCAAATTCCACCCAAACTGTACAAACACTAAATTACACCGACTCTAATCAATCTATCACATTTTGTCATGAAAATTATCCCAGGGATAGGAACCATAGAACACAATAAAATCACAGCATACAAAACATAAAGCACGGACCTTTTCAAGCAGGCGCTAACTGCTATTTAATGATGGTACGCGAGGATTTATTAAAAAAAATCATTTTAAATTAGCCATAGTTAAGTGGGAAAAGATGGGATTTATAACCCATAAGGGTGCCCTGTTTGAAGAATACCGACTGGACTTGAGCCCTTATTTTACGGCCGCTGATTGCGTGATGACTTTCTTGCTTGATGACTCTAACCCCTCCTGAATAAATTTATTGCTCCCCATCGAATTATTATCGTCTATTATTTTATTTTTCAACTTCTAATGATTTAGGTCGGAAATATTAATTACCTTTCATTCCCGTTTCGAAAATTTATATATAAAAAGGGCAATCACATTAAATCATCAACAGTTAATGTTCAGCCTTCGCGTAATTGGTTTTTAATTCAGATTCCTTGCAAAATTGTTTCTTTGATTTTAATGACTTTATTATATTCATAGTTTTGATGCGATTTTAATTAGATGCGCAAATGTCGGCAATTTAAATTGAACCAATTCGAATTTCATAAATTAGAAATTATCTCAATAATTATGTTGCGTTACATGTTTTCGTATTACGGTTAATTTGGTTTTACAATTAATTTTACTCAGTTGCTTTGTGTGAATTGTGTGTTTTTTACAAACGGAAAAGCAGAAAATATCAAACGTACAGCAAAAAATGTACAGTAAAAAAATAATTTAAAATTTAATTTATCTTGGTAACAATTAATTTAAAATTTTCCAGTTTTATTTTCAGGTTAAGAATCACACTATTCTTACATTTTGAAGAAAAAGACTGTATTGTATTTGTGATGTGTGCATGTTAAACAAAATAATAATTTAAGTTGCGATTGCTGAATTTTTAGCAATAATTGCTAGATGTAGCAGAAATTCAGCAATGTTTGTGTTGATCATGTATTTTATTTTGTAAAATATATTATGTAGTTATAAAAAGTCTTATAGATGTAAATTTTGTTTAGCAATAACGTATCAGTTTTGAGATTTTGTTAAATTATCTAGTCTTATTTGATTTACTATTTGTTACTAAAGTGATGTACTTTTTTGAGATTTCGGATATTTTTTTGTTGTGTTTATCACTTCAACTATAAAATTTATAAATGGCAACTTGATGAATAAAACTTTTTATTTTACAATAAACTTTGTTTTTTTAGGTGAAACTTTTTTAGGTTGGTCCGTAAAAAGGCCAAATGTAAAGTTAGAATTTTGAAACAAAACCAATTGCAAAATTTTGAGCAAGTTATTTTGTTTAATATAAAATATCTTCATTAATAATCAGCTGGGCGAGTTGGTAGGCTACTATGGCATTAATTTCTGGTCCAGCTTAATATATTTTGTAACCCGCCCACCCGCCCAACTGTTGTGCAAACAAGAAATTAGATATTAAACCTTCTTTTTGTGATTAAATTTATAGAAACATCTCCGGTGGGGTTAATATCCAATATCTTGATTAATAGTTAGCTGGCCGGGTGGGTCGGCTACTATGGTATTAACTACTGGTCCAGATTAATAATTTATGTATCCCGCTCACCCGCCCTACTATTGAGCATACAAAAAAATTGAATATTAAACCTTCTTGTTGTGATCAAAATTGTAGAAACATATCCGATGGATTTAATATCCAATATCTTGATTAATAAATAAATAGCTGGGCGGCTGGGTGAGCTACTATGGGATTAACTACTGGTCCAGGTTTTTAATTTTTGTAACCCGCCCACCCGGCCAACTATTGTGCATACAAAGAAATTTGGTGGATATTTTAACTTCTTTTTATGATTTAAATTGTAAAAACGTCTCCGGTGGGTTTAATATCCAATATCTTGATTAATAAACAGCTGGGAGGGTGGGTGGGCAACTATGCTATTAACTACTGTTCCAGATTATTAATTTTTGCACCCACTTGAGCAAGTTTGAAGAAATAACATATGCCATAATTTTATTTAAGCTATGCTTAGTTTTGCGCAATCAAAGAAAAGTTATGCCCACAAATACGAAAGTTACAAAATGACAAATGAAAAGTAAAGAAAAACATTTTCTTTTGTTCATTTTTAAAGTTACATTGCTAAAGTTACAAAATGACAAAATTTCGAACGATGAAAAATGAAGAAAAAAATTTTTTTTAATTAAATAAATTAGCACTTCTGAATATTTCTAGTTTTGCTCAAACAAAATTTATGCTCCTCTTACAAACCATTTACAAATCAGAATGAAGGATTCAACATTTGAAATCATTTAGACAAACGTTCAAAAAAAAGATTAAATTTTTGGAAAACCAAAAGATTTGAAAGGGCTTCCCTACAGTGTGACTATAGATTATTTGTGTCGTACTTTCCAACAATATAATATACCAATAGTAGAAGTGATTTTATTGATTTTAACAAGTATTTGATTGTGGGTGTTCTAAGGTGTCTTAGTGAATTGCATGTGCGCCAACATTTATTAAAATTAAATTTCAAAGTCTTAACTTGAAAACTGAGCTTGGGCTTAAGATGTCCTCTAGAAGAGTTCACATTGTTCNACCAAAACATAATTTTAAAGTCAATCAAATTAAAGCTTGGCCAAACTTGAAAGCTGTTAAAATGACTTCTAGAAGGTTTGACAATGTTCTTTTATAGGTCTAAAGTTTTGCCTAAGTCTACAATTTGGTCTACGATACCATTAATAAATCTTAAATGTAGAAAATAATTTTATTTTTTTTAAGATGTCCCCTGGATGGGTTCACATTGTTAACCGGGGCTGGGCAAAAGAAAATAACTATTGGACAATACCAGGCATAACTTGGGAAAAATTAGAGCTTATGTTGTTTCTTTGATTTTGCTTAAATTAATTTGCATGGGTTAAAGTAAGATAGGCAAAACCAAAAAAAATACTGCGCAAAACTGGGAATAACTTGAGAAAAAATATGCACTATTTTTTTTTGTAAACTTGTCAGTAGAAGTTTGTCTGAAATCCCTGAAAAGTTTTTAAATGTTGACTCACTCGTTCTGATTTGTGAGTGGAGCATGCATTTTGCTTGGACAAAACTGAGCAAAACTAAAAGTATGCAGAAGTACTAATTTCTTTAAAATTTCTCGAATTTATTTATTTTTTCATTTTTGATTGCTTGAAGTTTTGGTTTTCATTTTGTGACTTTTGTAGTTGTGTCCAAAACGTTTTTTTGGTTTGTCAAAACTCAGCACAACTTGTACAAAATTATGGTTTATATTATATTTTTGATGAACTTGCTCATGTGGGTGCCATACGATTAACTAGGGCTGGGCAAACGAAATGACTGTTGGGCAAAACTGAACATAACTTGGGCAATATTATGCAATAGTTAGTAGGGGTGCCAACTTCATGGGGGGGGGTGGCCGGTTCAAGATGAAATAATTCGAGGGATTGGGTATGGGGATACATGCAGTAAGCAAATGGGAATGAGAATTAGACAGAGGACTCGTGCAAAACGTCCCCTCAATGTAACAACAAATAAACATGAAAAAAATTATAATTAAATGATTAATAAAATTAAATTAAATATTCAGTTTTGCCAGGCAGCTTTGTCTGATATTAGTTATTTATGTATTAAAAGCATAAAAACGTAAAATGTTATATTTTATTTTGAAATAATTATTTATATGAATTTTTTTTAATATTCAAGTCATTAAGTGTCAGTAAATTAATAGATCTATACATTTTTTATAACCTGCAAAGCGATGTTTGATTGGTGCATTTGAACATTGTTGCTTGCTGATCTTCTTGTTGCTGGGCAATGCAATGGCCTCAGGGCTATAAAAAGCAAATTGCGTTCCCATTTTTATGCTAATAAATAACATTATAATGGCAAAGTAAAATAAAAATGTTTGCAGGCCTGTCACCTCTTGGGCCAGTTAAACCAGTTACTTGTCGTATAATGTGATATATTTAATTTGTTCGAACACTTGCAAATAAAATTGTTGCATTTTATGTTACTAATTTTGTTAATATGGTCAAGTTGTTTACTGGTCGCGAACAGGCAAAATAGTTGCAAAAGTGTTAATTCAATTTAACATAATAGTAACGTGCAAACACACATTTACATGGTTTTTATACAGTTTTAATAAATGACGTTTACAAGTGAGTAACATATAAAATTATTAAATGCAGCCTAAGATTGAATTTAGAATATTATATTTAGGTACAATAAAGTAAAATATAAATAAATAATGTCCATGCTGTTAAAAAATTTCAAAAATTTATTTGAGGTACTGATCAAACCCACAACCTTCAGATTGCACGTGTGATTCTATAACCAATTGAGTTATTGGGGTGATAGTAGCTGGTGCTGGATTTTGTCCTTATAACTGCGTCGAGGCTAAGTGAATGTTTCAATTTGTATTTTTTTAATAATTATAATATTCTAAATTCAATCTTGGACTCATTTAGAAATTTAAAAATTGTAAATAATGTATTATTTACAATATTTGATTCTTGTATTCTTCAGTCAGTTTATTAGTTGCATCCTCTATTGAGTCTATTCTCCATGTTTGCTATGTTTAAGGCTAACTTTTTTTATAATTAAATTAAATCTTTTCTTGATTTTATTGATTTCTTCTGATTTATTTTAAACTAGAATTTTCACAAGTTTGTATTCAGAAATTTGTGTAATTTATTTTCTAGTATAGCAAAATGTGATTAAATAAAATGGAACAACTGATTCAAAAACTTTTGCATTTCTACCCTTATTTATCTATAGCGATTCCCTAAATGAATATTCTGTATGCAGATGAGCGGAGTCCTCTTTGCCTCCCTTCTTTGCAAACCCTTGTTGGGTGCGTGCTTTTACCCGATACATATCTAAATTGCGCAGTAATTGTCGGATGGTGGTTAAAAGAGCTTGAAATTGTCCCAGGGTGATATTTACATACAACCCTCTGTCACCCGCATTTACCTAATTAACCATGAGATCATTCCGCGCTAAAAAAAAAATGGTCCCGAGAGGGCGCACAGATCCCCCGTCTGTCACGCAAAATATTTAATCTCATAATGCATGCAGATATACATTCAAATTGTTGGGGACGATATCTTTAAGCCAACATGTAGATTACCAATCGGATCATATTAAAATCTGTAAATAATACTGTAATTAAGCCGGCTTGATTTTCTCTTTATAGTCATGAACTATGAAATAATCTACAAAATTTTATATTGTCGAACATATAATAAAGAAACAAACACAAAAACGATTTTAATTTCTTTTAAATTGTACTCGCAGCGTAATCAATTCGATTTACCGCGTCCGACACTTTTCATCATTCCCCACTTTCGTTCATTATAAATTGACCCATCTAAAAACAAAACAACAAAAAACCGAAACAAAAACGTGTTTATAGGATGCTTTTAATACAAATTATTAATTCTTGTTTTGTTTTGGTGTTGCTGTTGTCCATTCATTAAATTTCATTTCGTTTTAATTTGAAAAGGGGACTCAAATTAAAAACACATAGGAACTCATTAAAATATTTCATAGAACCCAATTTTACGCCGTTAATTGTAATCTGTTTCGTTTACACTCGGAAAGAGATGGATGGGCAAATAAAACAAAACCAAAAAGAAAAAAAAAACATAGACAATAAAAAATTAATAGGAAAATATCAGTGGCGTGGATTGTGCAATGTTTATTTTGACGCGTCGATCAATTGCCTTGTAGATTATATACAATTTAAATCAATTAATTGATTTGTGTTTCAATTATATTTTGTCAACAAGACAACAGATTGATCTATAATTATTATGAATACTATTTACTATATTATTTATACTTTACAAAACAAATAGAATTTTGTGTATATTTTACTTGCTGAAACAGTTTACTTTGCAAACGTTCAAAAATAGTCCTCACTAATTATTTGTATGATTTAAAGTTTAAAGTTTCAAGATATCGCTAACTAATAAAATATTGATATTTGGAAAATATTAATTTTTTAATTAACAAGACAAGAAATTTAAATAAAATGATTGTTTTAATTTTATCCGAATGAGTTATTAACATGTGTTTAATGGTGTTTGACCAATAAAATAAATCAGACGGCCCATTAAAATTTGCCAAGAAATTAGGAAGGAAATCCCTTTCTATGATTTTTATGGGCACCACATTCCCACCCATTAAAAACAACCGTAAAGGCCTCGCAGGTAAAATCCTTCGGGGCAGTTAATAAATAAACATATTCTTAAGAAACAAAACGAAATCATTATGGTAAAAATCAGTCAAAACATTTTCGCCGACCAAACACCCTCATTCATTGATTGTTTTAAAAAAAGTCTTTCTGATTACTACGGTCCCTCGCATCGAGCAGAAGAACTAGAGAACCGACATCAACAGGAACGGGTAGGTTAATTAAAAAATGAATTAGTAAGAGGAATCTGTCATACAGCGAAAATGAAATGCCAGCGTTACATATGAGACTGCAGGTAGATACAAAAGCGTTGGTGGATTGACTCTTTCATATGTGTACGGGCTCTTTTTATTTTGTTGTTTCCACGGAGAGTGGCGCGACTATAAACTGTTTCCAATTAAAATAATATTTTGCAATAACAACAATTGTAAATATTTGCACATTAAATTCTGCTAGTTACACCAAATTTTGCATCTTACTTAGAATAATTATCGTTTTTTATCTATTCGTATGATTATATTAAAATTTGTTTTCTGTTTATAATCTCTAAAAGAAAGTGCAAGTATCTGACTTTCTTTTTTAAAAACATGTACAAAAACATGTATAATTAGTACATAAAAGAAAGATTATCTATAAAATGATTAAAAAAATAACCCAGAATAATATTTTCTGTACTAAAGGTGCTAGTACTGCTACGCTAACGTGCGGTCTACCTACACTTTCGTTAAAATAGGGTATCAGAGACAAGTTTGCGGTGGGTAGGCGGGGAAGGTCATTCTGTATCCCAGTGGTACGTTGGCAGCAACTACAAGGAGCAACATAAGGTTGCCACAAACTAAAACTCTTTGGTAATATATGGCGTGAAATATTTATAGCTTGTTGCAACCTTATTTACCAGCCTTATGCTTGCATGTCACTTCACTTTTTTGATTTTTTCTTAAGAGGTACATGACGTCAAAAGTGTACGTTAATTGTTACACTACAAATTATTCGACATTTAAAAGAAGCCACACAACTTAAAATTACAGCATGTCCGGTTGATATGTTGGAGGATTTGATGAGGAGCTTTAAAGAACGTCTGCAGAAATGCATCGAACATTCTATATGTTAATTAATTTTTCGTCTGTATTACAATAAAACTAAAAATAGCAAATGAAATGATTATTAGCTATAAATTTTGATATTTTTTATCTTGATAACTCAAAAATAAAAGGTACTGCGTCTGTTTCATACGTAGTCATTTAGTCTCCGTCGCCCTATACAATGTGCAATTTACCATCAATTGCATATATAGATAGGTACATCAATAATCTTCGATCTTATTACTTCACTATTTTGCCTTTACATTCTCAGTTTAATCACAAGAAACTGCGCAGTTTAATTTAACCATTCTTAATTTTATTTTTTTCTGAAGGGAGGTAATGCCCATATCTTGTTTTCTACGGGGTTGACTCAAATTGCTGTTATTCTTTCTTTAGTTTTCTTGTTCTTTGGCAGCAGTTTTTTTTTGCTTTGTTTTGTCGAGTTTAAATATTTTTTTGGCTTTTTATGTTTATTATATTTCTACTATGCATTACTTTTTTTGGTTTCCAACATCTTTTCTACCAAGTTGACCAGCGTTAGTTGATTTTTCCAGCTTTTTTGCAATTTTTACTCTTTCTATCTTTTGCAGTAAAACACGATGTATTTTGCGTCATTTTCCGCCAGATCTTGTTTGCTTAAACTTTTGTTACTAGTGCTTTAATCATGCTTTCTGTGATACTGGAGCTGTAATCTCGTTATTAGAGTATGCAACTGCCAGTTCTTTACACCTTTATTCCACCAATCTTGCCATTTTTCTATAGTTTTTGATGTTTCTTTTGTCTTTTAGGTTTGTATTACCTTTGTAATTTACACTCTTTCTATACGTTAAGGTCTAGCGGTATTACTCAAGTAAAAAATACGTGATTGCTTGTTGCGATCGTTGAGATTTTTTGTTTTGTCTCTTCCCATTTTTTAGTCTTTATAAGATTTTTCATATTTCGATTAAATTTTTTCAAATTTTTCTATATGAGCGCAAAATGGGATAATCAACTTTATTCCAAAGTACCTGATATGTTTCTTAGGTTTTATTTTATTATCTTTGGCAATAATAATCTTTTACGTTGATTTGCCAAAAATTAATTAACCTTAATTTTAAAATATATCTGTGTTTTTTTCTTCCTTTTGCTAATCAGCATCACTCCGGTACTGGTCGCAGCCCATTTTTTCTTATATGTCCTCTAATTTCACTTAGGTTTTTTTTTAGAAATATCTGTAAGAGTTTCTCGTGCTACTCTACCAGCAATTGACCGAGGTCATCAATTTACGCGATGTTCTTCGTATCTTTGCCGTTAATTTTGTTTTAAGTACATCGTTGTACAAGTTGTTTCACAGATGCGGATCAAACACTGATCCCGTGGTACCCTTTGTATGTTCCCCATACTCATCGATTATCCATCAATTTGTGAGGTAATAGTTGATAAGTTTTATGAATCCTGTTAATATTTTTTTAGATGTCTTTCTCTTTCTTTTTTTCTTTCTTTCTTTTCGCTCTTTTTCTCTTTCTATCTTTTTTTCTTTCTTTCTTGTAAATAATAATTATTTACAAGAAGTGCGCTAAATGCATTCTTGATATTAATGGTACTTTTTATGGTCATTACATTTTATTGTTGGCCACGTTTTTTACTACGTTCCGCAATTGTAGAGGCTTTACCCAAAATTTAAGTATTTTCTCTATCTAACCTGAATAAACTTAGTGGCATAGACTACGGTTTAGTAAACTATAATAATCTATAAACGTTGATTTTTTTAAAAAACCTAACCAACTAACGATGGTTTAGTCAAAATTTGTCATCAAAGAATTAAACTGTCTTGTTCATAACTTATCCTAACCCAACTTTTATCAAACTTACCTAACTTGAACAAACCGGATGACACAGACGATGGCTTAATCACAGTTTTAAATAGATGTGATAACGAGTATTTTGTAGAACCATGTAACTCGCACGTGTGAACACAGTGCAAGAGGCGTAGAAATTTACAAATAGATCAACAGAATAAAGTAACAAAGTTTACAAATATTTAAAATAATTTACAAACTTTGACTAATTTGTACTAATCATCATAATAGTAGTATTTGTATTTCTTGGGTTTTACCCAACTGTCAATTGACCTCAAGGTCTTTCAGTCGTGTTTATGTGAAATCATATTTAGAGCGACTGTTTCCCAATAGCGAATGGTATTGCTAGTCGGGGCTATGCGGTCACTTATCCAAGTGCTGACCGTGCCTAACGTTACTTGCCTTGCAAACATTCAACATCGGCCACCCCGGTGGTTGTTAATCATTTTATTATACTAAAATGTTGTATTTACTAATTATTGTGTATTTTTTAGCCGCTTTAGAAACTTATCAGTAAATAAATTGAAATTTGAGTGTCTTAAATATATTTTACTCTTTCCAATAGAATACAATGTTTTAGTAATATTAATAATTGAACGCCCCGTTCTTTAAAGGTTGCCTAAAAACAATAATATTACTGTCACATTATCAAATTTGCAGTTTTTGTGTTTTGCTCCATTTCTTGTAATAGTTTGATCTATCTTTGTTTGCCTGTCTTTGATTGATTGAATACTAGTTCTAAGTATAACGTTGAACAGTATTAGAAACAGTATATAATCTTGTGTTTTTATTAATTTTAATATGTTTCTCATCTATTGTGGGTGTTTCTATCTGCTTTCAATACAGGTTTATGATTTTGAAGTCTTGGTTGTTAATCAACTCTATTTTTGTGTTAAACGTGTACAAAAGTTTTTTAGTAGTTAATCAAGCATTTATATAGCTCACATCGCTGTCTTTTTTTAAAGAAATTTTTTCTTAATTTTAAGATTGCAATATTCTTTTAAAAACTATCAACTTTTCATGTTTTTGTTTTTTTTTACTTTTTAGTTTTGCAATAAACAATTTATCATGTTTTCTTTTAAATTCTTATACATTTTGCTTCCTTCTCTTTTTCTTGACATTGTTGATTTTTTTATTATTTTTATTTTTTAGTTTTGCAAGTTGTTTATCATTAGTCTATTTTTCTTTCATTAACTTTCGGATTTTGTTTGTTTATTGTTTTGCTGTCTGTTCAAATTATAAGAATATAAATATTATTATGTACATATAGTGGAGGTGTAACATTTTACTGATTACTCAGTTATATTTTAAAGGTAAAATATCATAAAAAATCAAAATTTTTAAAATCTAATTGAACAATTTTAAAATGAGCAAAAATCAAGTTTGTTATTTTGTTGACTCCACAAATACACACAAATAATTTAATAAATAATTCATAAAAGTGTCTTCTTGTCTCATTACCGTACTAGTTATTAAAATGCACTTTCCGTGCACGTAACTAAACAGAGACATGTCATAGAAAAGACAATTTTTGTAAAAGTGATTTTCAAGAAACATTAACTTGATAAACTGATGTGATCCTGGTTGTCCATATATTATATTGGGTTTTTAGTTTATTTTATCATTTACAAGAAAGGTTACAAACCATTCTTTCTGACTTTATAAATAAAATATATTTTGAAATTTGAATTTAGTTTGTATTTTGTTTTCAATTACTAAAGAAAAATAGAATGTATGCAATTATTGTTCTCTTTTTTTAATTTTAATTATTTGAATTTCTAGTGTTAATATATACTGTAATTTATTAAAAATTATGTTAGTTGTATGTTTGATAACAGATGCATTAATTTAATTTCGGCAATTTTCATTTCCTCACCATGTCACCATGTCATCATCACGTGCAAACCCATAATTATAGCAACAACACACAGAATGATAAAAAGCTATATGCTTGCATCTAAATGCAAATTAGCATCCAAATGACAGATCAGAGTGTACACAACACATATCCAATTTGAGTTCGAAGAGGTGGTGTTGCGTTAATACCGTCATTTGTAATTGAAACAGGCCCTTTGTGCACAGTCCCCAGCTTTCAGAATATCATACGTGTATTTATACCCACACATATACACTGTTAGTAAAAAACAACCCCACCGTGTATGTGTAATCAACGAGAAGGGTTCAATAATCGTATATTGAGTTGTCAGTGAGGGTGAGTCTCGAAAACCAAACAGTTTTTAAAATCCGCATTAAATAATTTGTGCTAAGTTTTTTTATAGTTTACAATTTTCAAGAGGGTTGTTTATCTTTGATCGCTCGCTTTTGAATGCATAATAGGGGTTTAATAGCTCGGCCAAATGTCCATATTTTTATCGATTGTAACCAGTACTTCATTCTAATTGCTTATTTTGTAGCAAGGCTGAATTTTAAATTTTGCTGTAAATGTGGTTTCGAAATTTTGTTGAGAAAAATTTTATTCTATTTGTAAAATATTTTACTTAATTAATTTGTACTAATTTTTTAAAACAAATTGATTTAATGTGTCAAATATATTTTGTATTTTGTTTTTTTTTCTAATATAAATTTAATTTAAAATACGTAAACATTTAAAATTGTGACTTGTATAATTAATTCGTTTAATTCCATCCAACTATAATATTCTTTTATTAAAGTTAATAATGGTCCACTAGAAACATTCTATTGTGCCATCGATATGCATCATAATAAAAAAATAAGGTTACTGAAGAGGTTAACAACGTTGCTGATGAAATGAAAAGTAAGGCAGATAATGTAGACACGTTTTGTATTTACCGGGGACGGACAAAACCTTTTACAAGGCACGTGCACTTCATTAACCGGCACCGCTAATCCGTAAAAAAGCCCTCTCTTCTCGCCCCGTTTACTGCTTTAATAATATAAAATGCGCGCACTCCTCCTCCACCTCTTCTTCTTCCACGGACGCTGGATGCTTTTACCATAAAGTATCTCTTGTTTATATGAACGGGATTGAAAACATTGGGACACGCTCCTATTTTAATCGGTAATTCAATATGCGTGTATTGACGTGCAACAAGAGGGGGTGGAAAGATCATAATATTATAACAGGTAATATTATAATTGGGCACTAGGGCGACTTTATTACATGCGTGCGTTAAGTAATCTTAGTACGATTGTATCTAATGTGACACAAATATATAAAAAAAATAAGAAATTTTATTTTTTTGTGTGGAATAGATCAGTCACAAAAGCATAAATCAGCAAGCATTTTTTTGAACAAACATTTTTGTCAAAATTTTAATAATTAATGATTTTTGTTTACTTCTGCACAAATATTAAAAGTAAAATTTACCAAAAACTACAGACCGGCATAAAAAGTACTTATAAATATTATGTTGTCCAAAACAATAATAAACATTGGTAAAAAAATTTGTTGTTTGGTAAAAACTTTTAGCCTTTTAGTACAAAAAATAGTTTACCAAAAATTAAAGGCAGACGGCAGACACCGAACAAAAATAGTATACACGTGAACATCACCTAACCTAACCTAACCTAACCTAACTTAATTTAAGTAATGCATATAAAAATACAGAAATGCACCTGGAGATTCCTGAATCAATCAAACTCTGCTACACAAGTGATATATAATAAAAGACTATACCAGCTTCGTGGCAAATGGCAAAGATAATACTTTTGTTTAAAAAATGAGATATGACATAATAGCTAGGTGTAGTGAAACAACACGTGTCTGTGTGAATACGCTCGTATTTCTTGTAGTCCGATTGTTGTACTTTTTTCAGCAATATTAAATGAAAGAAAATTTTCTTTAGCTTAGAAAATAAATTTCATACAAAGGGATTTTGGTACAGATGTGTATATTTATTGTTAGATACAACAATTTTACATATATTTACAATTTCAAATTGTCACCATTTTTTTTATGTAAGAGACATTTTTCAAAACAAAAGGGGACTTTTATAGACATTAGAGCGAATTATAACTTTTTGATCCTAACTTTGGTTTGGCGGTCAAAAGCAGCGCAGCCACAGTACAGCAACCGTTACGAAAAACAAGAAAAACAGACTTTGACTTGGACAATTCGACCAATTAAAACACAGCATTGGGATGGCCAATGCAAACACGGGTGAATGGTGGGAGCTATTGGCCCCTTAGCTTTTTATCACACCTTTACAAACTTTTTACCAAAATCTATCAATCACCAAAACAGAAGGGTTAGCACATCAAATACCTTCAGATAGAAAGGCAACTGATGGGAAATGTAAGAATGCAGCATTATACTGCATCCAACTTATCTATGGTGAGGAACGGAAATCTTCTAATGATTTTGAGTTATAGGAAATATTTTTAGCAATATTTGTAAATTAATTAACAAATAGTTTCTATTACATTTTTGAAAAGCTGAGTATTTTTATATTGAAGGTTTTTATTTTTCACCATCAATATATCGATTATGTGTTTGACTCAATAGAAATATATTATGTACACAAATTTATGGATAACGCCAATGTGATTAAAGATACTTTACCTTACTAAAAAAATGCTCAGGTGAGTAGGAGTGGATAAGAAGAAGAACAAAACTTAGAAAGCAAAAGAGTAAGACTAAAAAGAAGCATCTGTCTAAAATTGATACCTCTAGCTTTGGAAGATATTTTTGCAAAACAAATTTGACAAAGATAAAACAGATAGTAACCGAACAGAAATTAAATCAAAAAAGAAAGAAAAACAGACTAAAAATGAACATACAAAAACGAAGGTGATGCGAAGCAGCCAGAGAAACTCTGTGAATAGAGTAAAATTGAAAAGATGTTGAAGAGTATATAGGCAATAATTATCTTTACATGAAGAATATAATTGTCCACGGCACACTATCTGAGTAAGTCAAAACAAAGCGCAAAAGGTTAAAATTATAGAATTTGCAATATATACAAATTATGAAAGGAATTATATATATATATATATATATATATATATATAAAATATATCAGATGAAGTTAGTAACAACACTATATCTTCAAGAACCAAAGTTAACGATAAGTATCTTTTTTCTTTTCTAAATCCTA
>JARJEC010092114.1:0-16987 GCA_030264575.1 Tachinus sp. AB-2021 | reverse complement strand
TGCATTTAAGCTTATATATTCTGAATTATTTAAATAATTTAACTTTTCTTTTGCATTAAATAAAAGACTTTTAAATTTTAAAGTTGTTTTAAATAATATTAATTAATTAAATAATAAATATTTATCATGTTTTTTATTAAATTCTTTGTTTAATTTTTCTGAATTTTTCTTCAAAATATATTATTAAACAATAATTTTTAATAGAATTGCTATGTGGATAGATTTGATTCATTGCTAATTCAATTTATTTTTTATTATGATTTGATCTATATAGATATAGTAGTTATATGCAGCTAATTTTTGACTATATGGATGAAACGATTCTTTTACAATTGTAATATTAGAAAAAGTTTCTTTTCTGTATATATCAAATTCTATTTTATTATTTATTACTTCTAACTTTAAGTTTAAAAAATTTATAGATCTGTTATTTTCTTTTTCTAATGTAAATTTTATATTTGAATGTAAAGAGTTAATGTAACCATAAAATACATTCAAATCATTTTGAACTTCTTTAAAAATGCTAAAATATCGTCTACATATCTATACCAAAAATTAATAAAATTTTTAAATTTAGAGTTTAATATTTTATTTATTAATTCATCCATAAATATATTTGCTAAAAGTGGTGAAATAGGTCTACCCATTGATAAACCATCATTATGTAAATAATATTTATTATTAAATGAAACATAATTGTGTTCAATGCAAATTTCAAAAAGCTGAATAATTTCATTTTTACGAAGAACTGATTTTTCGTTTTTATTTAAAACATTTTTTAATAAAGAAATTCATTCTTTATGGGGAATTTTACTAAACATATTAGTTACATCAAAACTAACTAAAAATTAATTATTTTCTATTTTAATATTCGAAATAGATTTTGTTAATTCTAATGAATTATTAATATTATTCCTTGATTTATAGTTTAATTTCACTATTATTTTGTTTAATTCTTTTGCTAATTTATGATTTGGACAATTGATGTATGAAATAACTAGCATTATTGGGTAATTTGTTTTATGAATTTTTAATGTTCCATATAATTATTTGCTTGCGGGTTTGTGTTAATTAATCTTTTCGATTCATATTCTTCAAAAACAAAATTTATATCTTTAAGTGTTCTTTTTATTTTAATTTGATTTTATTAATAAAGAAAATTTAAAAATTTAAAAATCCGATTCAAATTTTTGCGAATCGCTGAAATAAAAAGACAATTGAAACCTTGTACCTTTTAATATTGCTGAAATGAATTAAAACGGTAATTGAAACCTTGTACCTTTTAATATTAATTTTATACTATATCACTGAAACTGAAATATTACATAAAATTAATAAAATAATATAAAACATTTCTTTTATGAAAAATATTTTCTTGTCCATCAAAATTTCTGTTAACAATTGTTCTATCGCTTTTAAATTTTAAGCTAAAAAATCTTATTAGTATTATACAAAATATTTGAATTAATGGAATTATTTTTATTAAAAGTAGATTTGCACTGGAAATAATTAATAATTCTGTTGGAAGTGTGCGACAATAATTGGCATTTGCATACTACAACAAAATGATATATTTCGAGTCGTTCAATTACGTGGGTATTCATTGGCTATTGTGGGAATTGCCAGGTAACAGAGGATGGCTCTGCGCCTTCATCATGTAAGTAAATTTGTAATGTGTAAAAGGTTTCTCCAATGTTCATTATTATTTGTTTCGTTCTTGTGATGTTTGAACTGGCGGATGTGACGTGTTTTATGGGGTGTGTCCGTTTCGGGGGAGGCATTACTCATTCATAACATGTAGCAATGTTGCACAGTCGCCCCCGCAACTGTTTCCAACAACCCCTTTAAAAAGTACATATCTAATTTTTGGTCGCGATACGTTTCGGCCATTTGTAAGCCGGAGACGTTTTGACAAATTCTCTTTAAGGATATTAGCATACCGTGCCACAGAGCGATATCTACCAAGGAATAACGATTGTCGTTTATGTTTGACTATTACACGTAATGAACGTAGCAATTTATGCGGGCTCATATTTTTTCCTCCGGCGGGGCGAATTTACATTCTCATTATATTAATGCATCTGGGAATGGAGTTATTAGACAAAGCGTTTTTCATAAATTACTCATTTTTAAGCAAAACAAGTTTTGAGACGGAAAAATCTACTTTAAATATCACCCACTATTATTTAATATTTGCTGAAGGGACGTTCAATTACCGCGGGAACATATGAATAAATCGGCGACATTTTAGGTGTTCGCGCGCGCGCTCCCTTACATTTGGTTTTATGTCGAATAATAAAGTGTATTATAAGGGCATCTAGTGGATGCTCTAACGTGACTAAGTTGTTCAATTTATCCAGGGAGCAGCGACCTCTACAGAATACTACGGGCAACTAACCCCGAGTTCCGAGTTCACCCCCTATGTTGTGCAAAATCCCGCGTTACGGCGTCCCGACGCCCGGTGTCTCTCTCTGCTCCCGGTAGAGGGAGGGATGCGCATTTGTGCACTTGACTATGCCTAATGCATACGATGATAAATTATTACTGCGGCTAAACCGTTTTAACATAACCCCTCTCTCTGCATTTAAAAATTCAACCAGCAACGATCGGTTCACTACACACTGCAGTTGCTTTAATTAATATTAATATGCATTGTAATAAATATAAAAACTTCCACTTGACTCATTGTCTACAACGGCGCATTCATTTCAATTATCGCGGAACAATTTTTAACTGCAATAATAATTAATGTGCATTAACTTTTCAACAAACGAAATTGGCTTTTTAATCATCAATGCTTGACATGTTGACGTGACATGTTGTGTAATATTGAAGTTTCTATAATTAATGAGCTCCATATCTCTGTTTCCGATGTTGTTGCTGCATCCGGCGGCTTTAATTTGATAATTTGAATAGATAATCAATGCACTTTATCGATTATCAATAGTATTAATTGCATATTACATTACCTATGAATAATATATAAGACTAATTAAACATATAAATAATTGTGCTTGTTTCATATCATTTGAATACTTTATTTATGTGATTAATATAATAAATTATTGACTTGTGTGCCCAAATTTTTATAATATATTTAATTATGTACCTAATTTTAAATATTGATAATTTATTAAATTTATTTTAATAAATCTCTCTTGGTTTAGTTACTTTGGCATGTGCTTGTGTAATCATTCGAAATAATGTTTTTCTATTATTACACTTTACTCACTTGTACTAAAATTTGTTATTTTAGTCCACGTGAGCAACGTTAGTAATGTAATCACCATTCTGGAAAGTGGATGAACGAATAAATGACTTTGCACACGAGTGCTGATTTTTCTACTTTCGCAATTTGGGAATTGAAATATTGAATGTTATGTAACAACATTTGATATAATAGAATGGCATACTAACAAAATACAATATAATTCTGTATGATAAAGTACGCAACCCAATATACACTACCTATGAGCAAAATATTTTGTCGTTTGATTACCCATTTTAATAATCAAAATATGTCATTTTACAACGAAAGCGAAAAAATGTTATTTTATAACCGCGGGGTGAGATATCCAGTACGGCTGATGTGCAAAAGTTAAACAATGTCCTACGCCTACCGGCATCATTGAGCAACACTGCTGAAGGACCATGAGGTTAGATGGATAAAACTCAACAAACACTAATACTTTTATTTTATTACGTCAATTTCTTTCTATATTATAATTTATAACTAATTGGTACTGACACTGTGTAATCAATCATTTGACTATGGTTGTTTAGTAGTTTTTGTAGACATAGGGTTGTTTAACAGTTTTTGTTAATTTTGGCGCGCTAATCCCATTATTTAAATAGTTTTTAAACTATTTAAATAATATGTAAACAATTTAAAAATTAAACTAGTCACTTTACGAAATAAAAAGAAACTATTGCAAAAAAGTAAATTATTTCTAGAGAACTAATAAGCATTTATTAAACGTTTTTTGTAAAATTTATTTGTTGTTTTCCCAGCATTTGCCATCTGAAAATCTTTAAATAATTTCTTTTTTTTTGACATGTACCTACTTACGTCTATTTATTATATCTGATTCTATAGATAAAATACGCAAATTGTGCATTCGATTTCCGAGTCAATTGTTGTTTTTAGAATGCTTGAGGTTTTAACAGTATATTATTACTTATTAAATTAATGTGCTTAAAATAACGACATTCTTCATTTAACCATGGTTTTAAATGTTCTAAATCATTTTAATATTCACTACATATCATGTATTTGCATTTTTTTATCTAATTATCGCTTTATTCGAATTTTCAAAAATTATTATTTATTAAATTCAAATTTAGAGACCACACTATTATATACAGATTTACCTTTCTTTACTTTTTTAGAAGTATATCTACAAATACATACTTAAATGGTAATAACACGGAGATAATGTGTATTACATTATCAAATTGTGCATTTCTTGATGTTCCTTTATTAAATTTGTTTTAACGATTCTCTTAGTTTTAAATTTAAAACTTCCGTTTTCTCTTTCTAATCTGTAATAATTAAATGTTTCTATATTTTGCCGATTTTCAAGAAATTTTTCTAAAGAATTATATAAGCTTACTGTTTTCATAATTTCTATTTCGATATTTTGTAGGTTGATATGAATTTTATCAATAATTTTCAATATTTCATGATAAAACGAGAGCATGAAACCAATTTTTAAAGTTTTAAATTAAAAACAAACAATCTGATTCAAGCCTTGTAGCACATTTCTGTGTTGGATCGTTTGATAAATCATTTACTGCATTTTTAAACGTCATACCCAACAACAAATGCATTCATCGATTTTATTCGTGCGGAGCAGCATCTAGTGTTGTTCAATGTTTTTGGTACTTGACATTATATATTATTTGAAAGACGCGCGTAATTCAGATATTTCTCAACCAAAATAAGTAATTCTATAGTGATTATATAGTATATTTTCGAGACGTCACTCTGTCATCTTTAACACCGAGTGATAACAATAAGATGTTCCATTAAAAACTGAGTTTCGTTACTTGGCCTAGATTGATGTCAGTAGATATGGTTGTTGAAAAGAATTTTTTTTAAAACATTTTTTATTGACTATAAGAATATGTAGTTATTTAAAATTTATAAAAATGTTGTATAATTTTTATCACATTTTAACAAAAAGAGATTTAAAACAATCTTATTCTCTAAAAACGCTTAGGGACCTTTGGATCACTGGCATCACTTTGCTATAACCCATTTAGCCCAATAGTTAGGAGGCAATAGTGGTACAAACAAATATATATATACTTATAATAATTCATAACACAATAGAAAAAGTAAATTTGTTTTTACGTTGAAAACCATATATTTAATTACGAAATTATAATAAAACATCGAATACCACATAGTTGTTTTTCCTACCTTTTATTTTTTTAGTAATATATTTTAAAATTGCTAAAACAATTTAATTTTCGAATTTTTATAGTTGGCTTTATTTTTAACAATAATCGCTGCTGTTGTAAATGGGCAGTTACCTGCATGAGCAAAGTCCCTGACCCCTAATCGAGTCAACCACCGTTCCATTACAATCCTTCCGGTTATCGGCGAATTTGTTGAATTCATAATTAAAAACATTCCGTTTCGCTCAGAATCCATTCTATACCGCGCCGGCCGTCATGAATTTTTTAAATGAAAGTAACATGGAGTGAAATTCAATACTCCATAGAATGAATATATTTTTTATTGGAGCATATTCAAGATATTTATAATATTTACATTATCTCATGCTTAACTTGATTATACTAAAAATTAAAAAAATAGATTGGTTTTACTTACTTATTAACGATTAACTAATTATTTAAACATCCTGAGATTCTAAGTAAAGTTTAAAAATGTATGTCATCGCAAATGTTATAGATAAATTTAAAAAAATAAGAAATGGATTTTATTTAGAAACTAACAACACAAATTCAAAAGTTACTTACTTAGGGTTTTTGATGTAAAGATACTACTTAAAATCTCATTTGCAAACTATTAATTTATTTTTAGTTAATCGAAAATAGCAAAGGTAATTAGGTATTATTGCTTACGATCGTTATTTCTTTTTAAATCTCTTGAAAAAAAAACGCAATAATGCACTAATTTATATTTTTATATGTAAGTCTGAAGCATGTATATCAATTTGGAATTAAAAATAGCTATTTTTAGTACAAGTGAGCAAAGTGCATCATTTAGTTACTAGTCAGTTACACTTGGGAGCACTAGCTGCGCAACGGTTTGTGCCCCAATTTGACGAGTCGAACTTTACACTTTACTCATGTGTACTAAGTTTTAATTATTTATGAAAATCCAACCAATAGCAGTCGAAATATAATAAGCGCCTTTATCTCGCGACGCACAACCAAATTTTGGTAGATTTTTGCGGTTCGGGCTCAGAGAAGAACGTTTTTAGGCGACAATAAAAAAATTGCAACCTAATATATTTTCTAATTTAAAATTACAATATATGAATAACAAATTGGAGAAATTAATCCAAAGAAATTAACAGCATTGGCACGCGATATAGCTGGGCAACTTATTTGATATTTTGGAGTTTTATTATTTTCAGCTATACTTATACAGGGTGTCCAGAATTGAGAAGCATTGTGTATCTTTTTTATAATAAAGAGCGAGCAAGTCGTTTAAAATAAACGTTTAAAATGCTTCTTCAATCAAATGGATTAGAAAATCGGACCAAATTTCTGGAAATATATTAAATATATTAAATAAATATAGTGAAATTTTGCTAAACGATAAAATTGGTTTAAAGAGATCGTTCTTTAAAACATTCTTCACGTTTGGCAAAAGTTCACTATAAGGCAAGTAATTTGAAACATTACACCAGTAATGTACGCAATTCGTTAAAAGAAATTTGGTTAAGACTGGAATTATGTGTAATGTAAGTTGGGGAGGTTTTGAATGAAATTCTGGATTATTTTCTTCATAACCCTCCGGCGAGCGCGTTTTAAAATTTATCACGAGCGGACTCGCTGTGGCCATTTCCGTAAATAGAAATTATAGGTATTAATGAATTCTAGGGCAATAAAAATTATCAAAATTTGTTATTACAAGAAAAGGCAATAATATTAATTTAACTTGCTTAGCTTTAAGCTATAATGTAATAATAAAATTAATAAATGTTACTGTTATATTTTTGGCTGCATGTATATATATATATATATATATATATATATATATATATATATATATATTGGATGCACAGTTTTTTGCGTGTCCGTATCATTTTGTTAAACTAAAGTTCATAAGAAAATTGATTGAATCGACCGTTACTAAGTGATAATTCACAATGCAGGATTTGAAATAAACTACTATGTTTTTTATCACAATTTATTTAGTCACACCGTGACTGCAGTTTCGACTGAACCTCAGTCTTTATCAGACGTTACACGAGCCTGATGAAGACTGAGGTTCAGTCGTAACTTCAGTCACGGTGTGACTAAATAAATTGTGATAAAAAACATAGTAGTTTTTTTCAAATCCTGCTAAAGTATCATAGTAATCAATAGAAAATACTAAAAGGGTACACACGCTCATATTTGTAACACGTTTAATAGAAGAAAAATGTATAATGTGTGGTGTATTTGACGCGTACTCGCCCGCCGGAGGGTTAAATATGTTTCAAAATCGCTCTTCGTCAATGAATGAATTATTTTTATCACGTTTTATTTGCTGTTTGTTGTTTGTTATGCTCTATTTAAAACAATTAAATATATGCCCAAAGTTAATTTAAAACCAAACAAAAACTTTTATAAAGAATATAATTTTTTCACTTATCAAAAATAGAAAAAGTTTTTTTTTCTTGTTACACCTCCGGCAACACACTATATATTTGTTTAGGCAGAAAAAGTCAATTACAATGAACAATGAAAAAATAAATATATTTAATTTTTAATTAAAAGTTTCTAAAAATCCACTTTTTGAAAGAAAATTTTTAAAAATATGTCACCCAACCCTAAAAAGAAAAAGAAAAACACATATTTCAAGAAAAAAAATATGAAAATATCTTCTGGATCTTTCTAGAAATACAATTTTTTATTTTTTTTACATATGTAACCTATTTATTTTCTTAAAGTATTTTTCCTCCAATTATCTTGAAGAATTAAAAAAAATCTTTGGACGCGTATTTTTCTTAGATGTTTATAGAATAAAATGTATGCAATTTTCATCGTTACGTTTTTTTTGACATATTTAAACATTTTACGACATTTATTCAATGTTTTTTGACATTCTTTCAACAAGTTTTCCATTTTGTTCTGTAGTAAAACATTATTTAACATTTCATCTCTTTTCAAAACACATTTTGCAGTCACTTGGGTTTCTAATAATAGTATAAAAAATGTATATTGTTTTATGTGCTTATTTTTGTAGCTAGGCTAGTTTACAAAATTATGTCTAGAAAATAAAACCAAACGCACAAATAAACCTCTACGATAAACTATAGGTGTGCCTTAATCTTTGGTCTATGATTTTGATGTTTTGTTTCATATCTCTTATTCTGTGTATTGAGATAAATGATAAAGAAGTAAATCAACTAACATATATTTTGTTTATGTCATAAAATGTATACAAGTTTTTAATTTACGTATGTTTTTTGACTAATTCTGGGGTAATAGTCCACTTTTGTGGGCACCTTGTTAAATTTAATGCTGCACTCAGAGGGAGTTAGCTTTCCCTTGAGTCTCTTAGAACCAAGCATCACGTGTATGAACTTTACTTATAACGTGAGAACCGAAAGCTGCAGCCCTTGCCATTTTGATGCAATAATTTCAATTGTTCGGATCAGAAAATACAATTCCTTTCGGTTTAGCTGTAGTGTTGGCGTAACGTCTATGATTGTGATTTAATTTTGAAAATTTAATTATTATAGACATATATCTAATTAAATTGGGAGTTTAATAAATTACCATTCTTTTTATTTATTTTATAAAAAAATATAATTAAATACTCAATAATTTAAGAAAAGCTTGCATATTTATTTAAATAATACCAATATTGATAATATTCTATTCTTATAAGATTATAAATTTTATTGCACATATACGATTTCAATACTTTAACGAAATCTTATCAAAACGAAAATATTTGCAAAAGACATACAATATTTAGATTAAGATAAGGGTTTTTGTTATATTTGTTGAACCGATGAATGGAGTGAATACAATTGTGAGAAATAGTAAATATGCATAGTGCTAATATTGGTTACGGACAAAAATTATGTAGATTTGACGGATTTTCCTATTCAATATAAGGAATTTCACTAATGGTTAGTTTGGTATGCCAGATATTAGTTAAACCGCACTCTACACAATATATTTAGAAATAGGCAATTAATTTCTCACATTCCACGTGTCTTAGCGTCTGTTGGTTTGAAGGAAACATTTTAATTTCAGTTAACACATTACGCCTGTAACGGCTGCCAGTCGTAATATTTCTATAAAATTGTAGGAATTGTGTTTATACATTTATGACAAAATATTTACTTTTTTACTAGATGGCATTTTTGATGAGAAATTTTATGATTTCAATTAAGTTTTACACATCAATAATCCAACGGGTATTATTAGAAATAATAAAGAGCAATTAAAATAAATCAATAATGACAATAATTATATATGTTTTAAGATGGTTTACTTTTCATTTTTTTAAGTAGTTTGCATTATAAATGGTGTTATTGATTTGCCAATTGTCAACGATAAACTGACAATGTAATGCTCATGTAAGCAATCTGTATGTGGTCATTAGTTAATTGTGCGATTGTTAGAACAGATGACAATTAATTGCGTAGGCGTCAATGAAGATGTGAGTGACATAACACTAAGTGACTCGTTACGTAAAAGAAATCGTCATTAAAACATAATCATTATCATATTGGTGATTCTATTATTTAATAGAACTAATTATTAATTATATTGTATTATTATTGCCGAGTATGTAATTTGTAAATAGCTGAAGTAAGACTGGTTCGTTTTGAAATGATTCGGTATGTAATTGGTGTTAATGAATGCTATTGATCCTCGATTTTGTTGTAACAAAAGAGTATGTGTGGGATGACCGACGTGCCATGCTGTCTCATCGTTATCGGAAGCCTGTTATCAGCAAAATCCGAGCGAAGAGGGACGAAACCACGCCATCAATCATTCCATGGACATCTCTCCCGTTCAACTCAAGAAGTGTTACTATAAACATTTTCTGAACCGCGGGTAGACACACACGGGAGAGAAAATGCCATTTCCTTGTAGCACTTTCTTTATTTTTTCCCTGGTGATAAAATACTTGATGCAAAAAATTGTCCCTACACGACAGATATTCTACTGCTTTTTTGTTTTATTACAGGTTCCTATCGTCCTTAATAGGAATAAAATATATTTAATCCCATTTCCTATACTCCCACTAGACTCGTATCTTATAACTCCCACAGCTGCTTGGATAAGAAGAAACTATATATTCTAGTTTAACATTTTTGTAGTATAAATCTATGTCTAACAAGTATCTTATGATATATTACACTCTATCACATCTTACTGCATAGATAATACATGATTAATGACACCCGCTACGTACAACCCAGTTAATAAATAAAAATAATTTTCAAAACAAAATATTTTCAGTTTGGATGAACAATGGCTTTTTTATTATTTGAATTTAATTATGTATTTATGTTGTTATTTAATTTTATACTATTTGTACACATTAACGTAATTACACATCATGTTTTTATGTTATAAAGGCTTTACTACGAAAGTTGAAATTATTTTAATTACCATTAACAAAAAACACAATACATAATATTATAATGAATATTATATGCATTACAATTTTAATATAATTACAGAAATAGTACGGTGCATACAATTTTGCAAGATGTTAAGCAATAATGATATTTCATAAATCTATAATTAAATTGATTTGATAATATCTATCAGGCAAACTAAAACGGAAGTCAATTACTAAGTAAATTATGTATGTAGAATACTGCTCGACAACTTGAATCGAATCAAATAGAAATAATACTTGTACAATTAGATAATAGTTATATACTTAGTATCAGCAAAAAAATATAATACAAAAAACAGCTTGGTATTTATAGTTATTTAATTAGTTAGTTTATTAATGAGAGCGTTTGATAATCGAAACCGTTTAAATCACGAATCAACGATCGCTAGCTAACGTCTTTAATAGTTTAGTTTATTATTTGCCCATTAGCATATGAATTTATTACTTAATTTTTTTTTGTAGATCGCTTCTTAAAAATATCCAGAAAATGTAAATTAAATCGGCGACAAATCTTGACATAATCCACAATTATCAAAACAGCATTGATTTTATACTTTACTGTTTACTTAATAGTTATTTACATTCTAACACGGTAAGTTTTATTTTACTTGTTGAACTATTTATGGTGTATTTATGAAAAATTTACACTTGTCAATGACATTTAAATCAACTTTATTTGCAGGTGAACAGATGACAGTTTTTGAATTAGAATATTAAATTTTTCAATTAAATCAAGCACTATTTTATAGTTATTTGATGTAAAGTAATATTTTGTTACATAAACTTAATTATGATAAATATTTTATTTCTCCTAAATATATGTATATGTCCAGTCTTATTTGTAGTTTTTGCCGCTTTCTCGCGCACTCTTTACAACACCGTGTGTAAAAATCTATCAACGATTAACAAATAACTGTCGGTCGTATTACAGCTAATAGCTGTCGGTCGTATTACAGTTCAGGAGGCCAAAAATAATTTAAATCTGCCAACTTAATATAGTATAATCAAATCATTGCCAAAATATTGAAGTCCTGAAAAGAATGTATTAATGACGTACATTAATGTATTCTTTTTTAGACAAATTTATTAATATTGACATTAACCGGTAAACAAAAAAATATTTTTTTATTTTTAATAACATAATTTATTTTTCTGACTTACTTTTATAAATGTTGAAATTACACAATTAAAAAGTGTCGAAACGGATACCACAATAATAAATTACTTTTTTTCATTTTGGTGAGCAAATGTTTTCAACTGAAAATAGTGATTAAAGTAATTGTTCTAATAAATCTAATACTAAATTATCTTGAAAATAAATAGACATTGACAAATTCATTGTTAATTTAATATGATTTTTAATGTTTTTACTACCATCCTAGAACAATGAATTAACATTTATACATAGCATCACAGTGCTATGTATAAATGTTAATTCATTCATAAAAGTTTAGTATAAATTATAATTAAATCCATTTTGAACTGTTGGTTGCCTGTAAGTTGTCTGCTGCGTTGATGTTATGTTAATTCAAATTTTAAACTGTTAATTTGAAAGGTACATAACCTACAATAACGCAGTATAATATATCCAATACCAACATAAAATTGTGACATTCACAAAACATGAGTGATTCAAATTTATATGAATTGTTAGTTAAAATTTCTAGAAGATGCAGAAAATGCAATACTCGATTCGCTGTTTCAGAAATCTAAATATTATTTATTTATTTTCTTATGATTAATTAACGTATGGTTTATTAAAAACAAATAATACAAATTGAGACTAACAAAAATGTATTGTATTTTGTCTATAGTTTTATTGAAATTACTAAAATGAAAAAAAATCAGGTTTAGTACACACGACTAAAGTGGTTTGATTGGGGCACTCACCGCTTTGCGGCTCGTGCGCCCAACTGTTAGACTAGTGATTAAATGATGCACTTTACTCACTTCTACTAAAAATAGCTATTATTTGACTATATTTTATTCAAAAATAGACAATAATAATATCTTAAGTTTTTCTCATAATAAAAATATCTAGTTTTTTATGATACTTAAATATGTTAAAAAAACTAAAATTGATAATTACTTAAAAATTTATTTGAAAATAATTAATAAAAAGTGTTTTTATTTTTAATATTTGTAGAAGAAAACAAAATATATTTTCCATATTTTTTTGTTGAGGAAATATAAGAACTCTTTTTCGTTGTCGATTTAGTATTATTAAATCAGCAATCACAAAAAAACGCAATCGTGGAGGGTCGGTAGAAACTTTTAACATTTTTTTATTATATGATGACTGGCAAAGACGTTTTGTCGGGACATATCTTTTATTGCCATCATTCAAAATATTATTAAACACATTGACTTTTTCCTCTACATATAAGATCATTGCAGATCAAAACTTATTAATTGCAACAAAATTATATATATATATATATATATATATATATATATATTAGCATTTGAAATGTTACTTGCGACATCGGTGCCGAAAATACATATAGGAAGGTAGTGTATATCTACAATTAAAACATTATTTAACAACTCATGAAAAACTCACTAAAAAACCAGACTGTAAACAAAGGTTCGAACCATTATATTTTTGTTTCAGTTTCCGTTACGCTTTAATAATAATATTGATTCGGATCCGGTTTTTTCCGGTTTTCGATTTTCAGTTCAGATCCGAGTAACTTTTTTATACGGGATGAGTTCTTTTATTTTCAAGCATCGCAGTATTTTAAAAACTCATCGGATTAAAAAATAAAGAAAATATGTCTGCAATATTTTTAAAAATTCTATCCGATGATATCATTTTTAACCCCACTATATCAGCCCCACAGGTAATGGGGCTGATGTAGTGGGTATTAAAAATAACTGTTATTTCGGTTATCGGCTCAGTTCCAACACTGCTGGAAACAATCCAAAAAAAATTAACGATCTTAGATGCGAAAATCATACCAGCGAGATTACCTCAGTTTACCTCATTATTTCATAATTTATATTATCATTTTTTTGGTTACAGGTTTATTTTACCTATTGTTGCACTTTTAAAGATGTAGGATTATCACTTAGTTTACGAAGGCATAACTGATTGTTTCAGCTATTTCAAAGGTTTTTGTATCAACTTGGTTTTCTTTTTCTTCCCAAATGTATTGATCTTGCAATGGTTGAGAAGACACCATCACTGCTTGAGATTCTTAATGTTATTTGTTTTTAACAACGTATTTGTCTTATTTCATTATCATTATTTCTTGATGGTTACCTTCTTTACTATCTTCAATTATTAATTAATTTATGCCCGCCGGAATTAAAAAAAAAGATTTAAAAATATTTCCTAATAATATCAAAGATAAACTCGTCAATAAAATCAATGTTGTAGAATTTCATCATTTCATAATATAACATTTTTTATATATTTCCTTAAAATGTTCATAGAAATGCATAGAATTTTTCGAAAAATTTTGATTCATGCGTAATTGCCTGGAATTTTCTAGGAATCATGTATTTATAATTCTTGTGCATTTTTTAAATTATATATAAAAAAATTTAAATGTGTAGAATGTGAAATATTTGCGCATCTATGTGGAATTTGTTGTAGTTCACTGGTTTTTTATTTTTTAAGTTTTTAATGAAGAAATACAAGGTTTTTCTTCAACAAGTCTCATGTCTACTTCTCCAGTGGCCGCGACAATATTTTACACAAAATGGGGGGTAAGAAATGAAAATACTTTGCGCAGTTTGTTTGATGGACAAAAATGAGAAATAAGGTTGAAGTTTTCTAATGATAATGTTCTAATAATATTTGTTAGAAATTTGTTCTGCATTGAGATTGTTTGAACAATCATCTGAATTAGATAATATGACATCTTTTTTAAAATATTTTGTATGATAAGAAATGTCTAAAGAAGAGATTTATGTTATAATGGACTACGAATATGAATATTATTCTGAATTTTTTATGTATAGTTTTTATATTAACGAAAAATCATGTATCTACTTATTATCCAAAAAGTATACATTATTAATCAAGATCCCATGTTATGTTATTGAAACCGTGCGTGAAATAACTCGGAACAGTGCGTGAATGAAGATATTGATAAGTTGGCGTTGTCTCTGATTATTGCATATATGCTTGTAATATTAACACAACTACCATATTAGCCATGCTTTGTTGTTGAAAGCATATACATATGACGCTTGCTATTTGTTCTAGTAAGTAATGAGAAACCACTCTTAGTATATAATGAAAATCTGCATAAATACACACACGAAGAAGCATGGAATTTTATAATTTTACAATGTATTTTCTGAATAATAATTTAATCTAGCAACGAATATCTGCTTTGTTACTGCATCGAGACTAATTATTACACATGCATGCGATTAAGTAATTTACTATGAATAAGTAATTTGTATTTATTGCCAGGAAGAATGTAGCTCATTATTATAATTAAAATGCGTTGATATTGCGTGCAATAATTTAATTATATATACACATTAAAATTTAGCTTAAATCTTGCTAAAACCCACCCTTATTTTGCATTCTGAATATTTTAATGTAATTAAAGCGTTCACTGTTTGGAGGGGGCGTTTCAGCAAATATTTATAAATTTTCAATTTCCGTTAGAAGACTTGAGCATTGATAAAGGGATGTAAAGGATATTATATATACATTTATTGCCAAAACGTGACTTAAAATGCACGACGAACATTAAAATACACCAAAATGGGACCTTCTAATGGCTGTTAAAAGTCCGATCGAAATTTACTTATATAATTAATTGTTATCGTTTGTCAATAATGGAAGAGGGATTTAGTTTATCTCATAAAGTATATTTTCAGATTGCCAGTTTTCTTTTATTTTATTTTACCATAACATAATAAATTAAATTGTTTTTTTTTTATTTTGAAAAACAATACAAAGGGAAAAATTATGTCTCTCAGATACTGTACATTTTTTTATCGGACTGATAAGAACAAAACAAAAAGTTTAAAAGGATTTTAAGTTCCCCTTATCATGCAAATTTGTGCCCCGGGTTTGAGATTCTCACATTTTACTTACGTATCATTCGTAATTTCGTGGGAGAAAAAATATTCATTATTACTATAAATCTCCATCTTTTTAAAAGTGTGTCGCAGCATTATCCATGTTACCAGTAATATTTTCAGTTATTAAATTTTGATTTATAGTGACGCATACGCATTTTTAATGTGATTTTAAATTACGACGAGGGATGCTTTCGATGAGAGAGATTTTTTAAGGTGCGTTTTATACAAAAATGAATATGTAATCATTTATACTGAAGATTTATTACACATTTGAATCATAGAGTTTGTAATACCACATAATTAAATTTATTGGATATTAAAAATATATTACAAAATTTTATTTAATATTAATACAACGTCACTGTAGTAAAATCGATTTTGGGTAATTGTTTATGCTACTTAAAAGTCTTGTATGTACGCAGACCGGAACAGAGGGTGCGCTATTCCCCTCTAAATGGAAGTGAAGGGTAGCAAAATAAATTTATTCCGTTTTACTGTGAAGCGCATTCTAATTCAACTTTTTTTTCAAATTTGTATTTATTCTGTATTCCATCTGGTAATCGTTATTGATTTCCAATTATATCTTTATTGTTTATCAATTATGATTGAAATTATATAGTCAATAATGTTTGTGTGTAAATAATAGTAATTGCGGCAAATCATGTATAATGTTTAATTTAATACAAACATTTAACTAGTTTGTTAATATTATGATTATTAAAGCAGTTTATTATTAATGCCATTGTTGCTACAGTATGCCATGTGCAATTTGTTAGAAATTAACATAAATAATGAATATTGTTAAAATATAATATACTGTTTAATGAATTATAATAACAATAATAATTTGTTTAACTGCGGGTTTACAAACAGGGTGTCTACAATTGAGTAGCATTGCACCGGTATTTTTGTTATTAATAATTATAGTAAGTCAGTTAAATGGGCAAAGGTGTGCAGTTTTTTTGTGCTAATTTGGATGCCGAAAAACTAAAAAATGCGTTATTAAATATTAATTATTCTAGTGAGATTGATGATGGTGATCCAACAAATTGTATAAAAACCATGATTTTTAATTTGATAGATGTTTGTTTAAATTAT
>JARJEC010092085.1:0-15350 GCA_030264575.1 Tachinus sp. AB-2021 | reverse complement strand
GTGCGTTTTTTAAAACGATGTATCTAGTAAATGATTACCGATACAAACAATTTTTGATTCATGTTTATAGAAAATTACCTCAGTTACAAATTAGCGGTTCGTGATTTTTTAATTAATTTTAGTTTTCGTTCTCGAGATATTTGCAAAAAAAGCTGTTTACAAAAAATCAGCCTGTTGCCATTTTTTTCCATATTAAAGTTTATTTTTCCAGCACTGCTATTAATGTTGATTAAATTAATTTTCTACTGAATTTGACACGCGAAATCTATAACTGGCGTTACCGTACATAACACTATACTTCCTGTTGTATAGTTACTTTAAAACTTAATATAAAAGGAAACTGTAATATATATTTACCAATATTATTGATTAAAATAATAAACAGAAAACATCATTTTAGAACTATTATTGAAATAATTTGCAAAAACAAAACCATATTACTAACATAAATATAAACAAAATTTATAAAAATAAAAACTCCACAAATATAATAAGAAACGTATATTATTTAACTTATCTTATTTAAAATAAAAATATATTTTGAAATTTACGTGTTATTACCGATGTCCGAACCATTCTAGAAAATTTTGTTATTTATTTAGATTTTATGTTTTTAAACTTGTTTTTTGTTTACTTTTTATTTCAGAATTTAAAATTTTTAATTTTTTTGTTAACTGTAATTAACTTGTTTTCTTTTATTAATGTTTTTGTTGATATATCTAAATCAAACAGAAGAATATATTAAAACAAATTGTTTTTTTTATAAACATGCACAATATGTTTTAAATTTTTTAAATACACATATTTTTTTAAATCGTTCGCATTTTTTTGTTATTTTTTGTCTTTATATACAACATTATTTTTTCTATTTTACTTTGTTACATTAAATACAAAATACAATCTTTAGTAATTCAATGATATTGTTAAAATTTTATGAAATAAACACATTTTAACAGATTAAACAAACTGAAAACACTTCTTTGGGTGATACCTTTTCTATCTATATTGAATTGTCTGACAGCGGCTCACGCACTAATGAGCTTAGAATCCGGTTTCCCGACGCTTTTAACGTTTTATTCTCACAACTAACTAAATAATTTTTATTGATTCTGCACAATTTTAGTCTCTAATTTATTTAAAATCCATTTTTACGGCTTCCAAATGAGTTGTGCAACATTATTGGATCGAAGAAAAATCCATATTCAGAACGTTTCCGTGTAATGTAATGTAAACTCCATCGTTTTATTACCCCACAAATATTTTTTATCAGTTTTTATGGTGCTAGGCTAATGTTAAATTGAGCAAGCTTGGGCCGTAAACATTTATGAATTATAGATTATTTACGTAAATTAGGAGGAATTGATTAAGTAATTATTTTTTTCTATTTCTAGCGGTGGTGAATTAAAAGCCAGGATGGAGTGAAACAAAGCGGCGCAGCAGACAGGAGAGAGGTCTAAATTATCTTACCATCTGTCTCCACAGCCATCTTAGGTAAGTCGACATTTTGTTGTTGTTGCTGGTATCTTTTCGCGGTGGTAGATATAATTGGAAAGGCAAAAGGCGGAGCCCTTGTTGACATATTTATTCGAGGCAGCCGGTTTCCTCTATGTATCTGTCAAGCCGTCTTCATTAACTATACTATCTAATGGTATTCTTTCCACAGTCGGGAATTCCTTTTATTTTTCCCATCCCGTATTAAGACGTTTATATATTTTATCCGGCCATGTTGTGTCTGCCCGGACTAATGAGATTATAAAAAAGGGACCCGATTTCTAACGGGAACCGAATTAATTACGGCCGACTCTGTGGGCGACTTTAATAATTGGGCATAAAACGAAGCAATACGTGAAATCTCCTACATAAAACGTACATATACCGGTGAGATAAGATAAATTCCGTAAAAGTAAAAGGGTATTTTGCGAAAAGCAAAAGCGTACCTAAAGCTATTGTTATGCACAGACCCTCATTTTATAGCCCATGAAGGTTAGATCTATATTTCTTTTCGAATATGCTCCGTATTATGCAAGGATATTTAAATGACCATGCAGTTTTAAGGGTTGTGCGCACCGCACCGATTCTTGTAAATTTTTTGCTGTGTGTTTGGCCTTGTTTGTACATTCTATTAGCATCTTGGGATATTTATGGGTGACTTTCGATTTTATTGCGTTGCACATTTTTTTTGCATAGCTTTACAGGTTTTAGGGGATGAAACACATAAATTTCAATAAAAACAATTTTAACTGAAGTTTTAAGGTTTAGATTTCAACGTAATTCTGAAATTGAATACATTATACATTATTTATCATTTTATTGAATTATAAAGATTGTTTACTATTTTAGTAAACTAATAAAGAATTAAATTATGTATTTTTAAAATTGACATTGGTACATGATTCATTTTTTGTTGTGTTAGTATATAATTAATATTCTTATACATTTCTGTGTTTTTTTGTACACCTAGTAGTATATAGATATTTTAATAGTATTTTAAAATTTCCTACTTATTCAATGAACTAAAATAATGTTTTAAATATTGGCAGGTAATAAACCAAACGTCTTGTAGCCTTTCTTCTATGAAGAGCTTTTATGTTCAAAATGTGTAAATGATTAAGCCTAAGGTAGTGAAACATTAAAGATAATAAGATAAATTGCGTTACTTATATAAATACAAATAAATTTATTAAATGTAAGAAAATCCAGTTAAGCTTATTTTGAAAGGAAATAATTCTAAAAGTTCATGCATATATAATTTAAAAACGAGTCAAAAATAGATGATAGCTGAATTGTTTTACATACAGAAGGTAAAATTGGCATTATCTAAAACTGCCGGACATAAGGTTTGCGTTGAATGATTGTTACTGAGATGAAATTGATTTGACAATTCTACTAACTTTAACGGATTAATTGTTTCTAAAATCATTGTACAAATAAATTGATTGGTTTTTTAAAATTACTTTTTTGTTCCTTTAATATATTTTTTAATTTATTCACTAACATTGAGTAGCTGCCGTAGCAGTTTTGATATACATATCAGAACTATAGAAAATTTTAACTGTATAATCAAAACTTTATCAAAATTACTACAGCTGTTGAAATAAATGAAATACTTGTCGATTCATTAAAAGCCATTAACTGTATTGTTGTAAATATATTGAATATCAGTTGATTACTTTGCTCTAGATGCTTTACTTTTTAAGCAAAAACTTCTTTCAGAAAACCATGTATGTTATTCAAATTGTTCGTGACATGTTTGAAAATATGTATTTATTGGTATATTTTATACATTTCTCAAAATTTTGTATATATTTTGAAATATATTGAAATTATGCAAACCTTTTGTGAAATTTTGGTATATATTTTTTAATGTTTTGTAATATGGTTGTACCGTTTGCAAATTTTTGTAGGATCTTGTGACCAATTTAACCTTTTAAAAGTTCTTTCATTATTTTTTTAATATGTTCACAATGTTTATATACTTTTTAACATTTATGGATGTTTTACAAACGTTTTTGTAATATCTGATAACTTATATATCTTCTAGTTTTCAAAACTTTGCCACTATTATGCTAATTTTTTAAAATATAAAATTTAGAAACAAATTATAATATCAATATACTTTTTAAACGAATGCCGTCAGCTTACACCAAATATTATAGATTACTTATTTTACAAAAATAAATATATTTTTATAACAAAAACATAAACAAGAAAAACAATAAAGAATAGACTGTTTCATTTTTCTCAGCGGTTTAGTTAGTTAGAAGATTAGAATCTTTCTTAGGCATAGGATTTTCCAAAATGTTTCCATGCTTTTTTGTCTTATATTCTTGTGTTAAGTTGTTCGTAGTTGCTACACTATTTATGTTGTCTAACCATCTTTGTTGTGATTCATTTATTACTTATTATCTAGCAATGTGGTCAGCTTCCATAGGTCATAATATTCGTGACTCTATGCATCTTCGAATATGTTCGTATCAAATTTTGCTTCTCAGAGTAACTCTCAGCAATTTCACTACTCTCTATTTTATTCTCTGTTTACTTTTTTTTGTAAGTGGCAGTATTGCTATGTTGTATCCAATTGACTTTCTTTTTCAAATGTAGTGGAATAATTTTAGCATTCATTTAAAAAAATTTCAAAAGTTTTATTTTATTTTGCTGATAGCTATGTTATGACCTAGGTAAACATATTTATCTACATGTTTTATTAGTTCACCATTGACAGCCTGGCAAACCGAAGTTGACCAAACTAGTGTTATTTTCAAGAATTATATAGCACCATACAACATTAGAAATTCAATTAAATTGAAGAGCAGCAATTAACAAAATGTAGTATCTTTGAGATACTTGATCACGGAATAATCTTATTTAATAACAAAATATCTTTAATTTTTTTCTAAATTAAAATATAACTTTCGTTTGAGTTAATGCTGTTCAGTAGTACTAATTACTAATACGTCTACCTTGCTCTCATAATTTTGATGTTATTTAAGTTTTCTTAAGCCAATAGAATTAGAGTTGTTGGATCATATTGGCTATCGACATTACTAGAATAATTTGTTATGTTGTGGTATGATAAACATTCCTGCATTGCGTTCCTGGTGGTCCTATTATGCACTTTTGAGATCTTATTCTTTAGCAGTTCGGTTTCTTCTATTAAGTCTTTATAGGTTAGTATATGCTTGCTAAGGTAGACTGTTGTGTGCCTTGCATTAATGCTCCAGAGTCCCTTTCTTTAGAACTCCGCTTGTAATACTATTATACTAGAGTTTTTGTTCTTACAATGTTATTAAAAGTAAATAGATAGATCTATATTGATTGCATCATTTGAATAATTTGGAAATATGTTTGCTTGATTTGTTTATATTTTACAACATTGTCCCTAAGTAGATCGATAGCTTGTGATAATTGGGTTTTGGTGGAACCGACAGATAATAAGGTGACTTCCAAACCACCAGTGGATAGAAAGCGGAATTAAAATTGGTCACATTTTTATGGTTCAAACCCACAAGATATAGTTTTTTAGACTATTTTTTTTAAATTAAGCTACTTACTGTATGAATCATAAACACCGTTTGAAAACTTAAATATTGTATGAACAGGAATTCAATTTAGATGAGTTAATACACTGCTCATAATAATCTGAAGAACATATATTTATTTTAGTATATATATATATATATATATATATAATAACAATGTGCTGATTCACATTTTGTACGAATGAATTTGCAAAAACAAAACAAATTATGCATATCACTTTTAAGATGATAATAATAACAATGCATGTAATGAAGTCATTTGCGTTGTTATTTCTATTTAGAGATTTACACCAATATTTGACAAAATTAAAAAAAAAATTACCTTAGCTCTTCTGTCATCCATCGTGTGTGAAATCGATACCTAGAAACCGAAATATATAAAAGACGTATTAGACAGAGTCCTAAGAGAAAAACAAACCAAATTCAGGGCCGTATTTAAATGTATCCTTATATTTTTGCACCCCAGATAAGATCTCCCAAGCTCAAAACATATCATTACGTGGAAATAGTCATATAGTTAGTTGCGAAGAAAACATGTGCATGTTTCAACTCCGAACACATAAGGTGTCCTTTTTCTTGTTGCTCGTAAACATGTTGCATGGCAAGTTTAACTATGGAAACCAGTCACTATTTTAATTAACTCGCTGTGATGGTCAAGTGCATATATACCGACATCAATATGACCTAAATTATGCACAAAACATATAAAATGTTGAAAAATATGATGGTTTATGTGTGACGGTTTGAGGTTGAATTAGTTTTAATGAAAGAATAGAGCTTGTGAAAATTTAACCCTAAACGATAAATCAATCTCATCCTAGATGATGATGTTATACCAACCGCTTATAATATAGAAATCAAATTTTCTATATGTGCAAGACAACGCAGGCGCTATACTGTGACCATTATAATAAACTACCTTCTGGAGTTTTGTTCTACTTTTAAACGTTCAAAAAGTTTTGACATTTTTAGATTTATAAAATATTTTTCATTAAATCTAGAAAGAGCAATAAATTATATTCTGGAGTATTATTGAATTTAAATGTTTAGGTTTTCACTTAATTTTAAAACGATTCTTTGAAAAAAAATTACTTTAACGGATGACTATGGTCGTAAAAACGCTGGTGATTGATACGATTGAAAGGTTATGTTTTTTATTTTATTTTCAGTTTTGTTATTTTTTTTTAAGGTTGTAGTGAGGTTGAGCCTCAACAAGTAACCTTTGAGAATAACTTGCGGTAATGGTAAATGATAATGATTAATGGTAATGGTAAAAACTTTTCGGTTTAAACCTAACTAGGACCATATTTTGAGGTGGGCTTATTTGTTGGTTTAAGTTCAAAATTGTGTTACCCCATTCTTAAGTTAAATGTAACGTTTTATTATAAATTAGATTTATACTTAACATTAAATAAAGAAAGGCACTGCCAATGCTACTCAAATAAATCGATTTTATGAAATAATTGATGATAATACAAGATGTTAAAAAAGGATTGTAAAATATTTAAGGAGATAGTAGTGTGAACCAAAATAAACAAAAAAGTCTTAATAAACTTGGGTTTGCAAAGTAACCCTTTTGGAGATAAGGAACATTATTATTTTTTTAAGCATTTATTATTTTTCTATTCATTATTCCATTATGTTTCATACTTGTATTTTTTTAGTGGAATTTGAATTTCCTGCAAATATACAAGCAGAATTTAAAAAAAAATTTTAAAAAAGTTACATGAGATTTTTTAAGTGCACTCATTCCATTTATAAGCTGGCACAACATTTTTGTATGAAGGATACTTATTTTAAACTTTTTTTAATATTTCTGATTGGATCGGATTTATTGGCATTTTTAATTAATTCGTAGCTACAGTTTCTGGAGGTTATTTATTAAAGTACCATAGATCAATGTTTTTTTAAATATTATCAAACAAAAAATGTTTGAAGGTTTAAATCAGGCAATCTTGCAGATTTTAAAACAAGTTTACCTTTTTCTATCCATTTACTTGGAAAAGATTAAAGTAAATGCCTTCTAACGGCAAAAAATGAGCTGGAACATCATCATGATGGAACCACATTTGTTGTCTTTGGTCCATAGGAATGTCGTCAAAAAGATCATGCATTCTAACCTAACAAGCGCATTAATAATAATAATTATAGCTAGGTATGTTTTCGAAAACACCCTGTATATGTTTGACACTTGTTATAAATTATTGTTAACAATTGTTATAAATTACAATTCAGTTTGTACATATTACTGACAAAGCATTTTTTTATAAATGAAACAAAAATGAAATTTATATTAATAAGAATAATATTTTACATAATTTAATATCTCAACAATCATCATCGTTAAATTATAAAGCCATTCAAACAAACAAACAAGCAGAATTAAGTTGATAATTGCCAAAGTCAATAAATCTCAAACAACAAATTATGCATAATTATAACCATTTAAATTTATTACACGAATAGGCTACTCTCAAGGATTATAAAAAACATATAATAGATACCGATTAAAATGTAACACATGATTTATTATAAATGCCGCAATTATGCAACATTTTCCAGCTATAAATAACGCCCATAAAGTGCCGATAATTGCAAAGCGGCTCACTAACTAATTGCTTAATTAATAAAGGAAACAATTGATTCATAATTGTAGATGCGGACAATGAGTAAATATGTAAATTACAGGATAAATTAAATGATACTTTGTTGCGTGGTAATTTTCAAATTGGTAGATTCCTGCAGCAAAGTTTCCTCCTGCGACTTCGAGGAGCGGGTTCACGTGTAGCTGGATAGATGTCGCCACCGCTGTGTTTCTTCAGCAATCGATACAATTTGTCTGAAATGTAGATAAATACAATACAGTTCTCATGTAATACAATTCAAAGGAAATTTTTAATATCAACTCAATTAAAAATATAAATATTTATTTACTAACTATATTTTTAACATTTTAAAATTTGAATTTTTTTTTTCGGTTTTTTGTATATTTAAAATTTAATAACTATATATAATGCTATGAATTCTGATTTAATAAAAATGTTGCTTATTTAATTAATCAAAAGCAATCGATAAAATAAACATTATGAAATAATTTGATATATTAGCAATAAAATATATTATTCCTGGTTAATAAAATGTGCAGTAACCAAATTGTATATCCAATTATTGTTAGATTGAAGCTGACTAAGATAGGAAGTTGCCGGTAGTAAATGTATAATTAAACCAAGCGACAACAATAATTGTCATTAATTACTCGTCTTCATTAACGAAAATTCCTGATTAAATCCGCGCATTTAAAATAGCAATTATTTGTTTCTGTATAAAAAAACGTCTTTCGCGGCAAATTAATTTTAGTTATTTAGTGAGTGATTAGGTGGTTAAAAACCCATTCTGCGGGTAATTTGAACTGCTAGCACGAAAATTATATTTAAATATTTGCAATACATTATTAAAACTGTTGCCAATTTAGATTTATTGCCAATCATTTATTGTGTAATTTTGATCAAATAATTTATTTGAAAATAATTAAAATTCTTTTGTTAATTTTGTGGTTTGATGATAAAAAGATTTGTGGCATTAATTAACAAAAGGATAATATAACTTTGTTTTTAATTACAATTGAAATTTTTATATTATGTTTCCATGTAATAATATATTTTATTTACTTACATAATTTATAACAGACATAACAAAATATTCCAAAAATCATGTTTTTTTGATATATGAGGAAGTAATTAGAAATCTTGTTCAATGCTACGTAATGGAATTGGCTAAAAACCTTGATTAATTAATTACTGCTGCTTGATCATCGGTTGGTGTATACTGATTAATAATACTTTTTACAACAAAAACGATTTACGACAACAACAAATTTCAAGTTTTTTATTTGTTGGGTTTTACCCTAAATGACAATCGACCTCTAGGTCCTTCAGCCGTGTCCGATATCTAGAGTGACATTAATTATTTCTCAGTTGTGAATATAACCGGTGGACGAGGCTATGCGATAACCCATCCAAATTCTGACAGTGCCTAACGTTGCTTAACTTATGCAAACATTTGCAATCGATTGTAATGAATATACCATCACGGCACAGAACCCAAAAGGTTAAAAATTAATTGTATTTATTAAAAAGTAAATTAATTTTCATCTAAGCAACTAGTTAATAGCATTTATGTATTTTCATAGATCAATGAAAACGTACCACAATTCAATGTACAACGTACCTAAATTAACAACGTTCATTAAAGTGTTGATAGAACCACGTAAACGTAAATAGATTTTATGTATACGTTAATAGATTTTATGAATTAAGTTTATTGATAATACGAACATTTTTCACAGTTTTATTAAATTTGTACATAAAGATCAAGTATTAATTTTATGTTACATTTTTGTAACGTGTTTCAATACAATACATACAATAAATTCTGAACATTATTGTTAATTAATATTTGATTGTTGAGGCTGATACTTGTTAAATTTTAACTTCTGTAAAATACATGTGTAATTTATTTTAAAATAATATTTATTTAATTGTACTGAAACAATTGTTTTACTACACTGTGGCAATCAGACAGAAGCTTGATAATGTATATATAATCTGCCTAATGTTGCTTCAAAGTGTGGAAACAATTGTTGCTATACAATTAAATATATAATATCTATTTAACAAGAAATGCCATGTTAATGAAAGGAATAATACATCACACATCTTGACGTTGCAATTCATTTCCACCGTTGTAACTAAATTTTATTAATCAGTTTATAAATACCAAAAATGTGTTTACAGGGCTATGAATATATTAATAGATCTACAACGTAATTGATAAATACTGTTAATTTGTTCGTAGAGTTGCGAATGTTTAATAAATTTAATTGACAAATGAATAGATCTATAAAATAGGTTTATAAATACTATTAAGTGGTTCAAAACAATTACGAATATAATTAATAGACTTTATTAACAAGTTAATAGACTTATGAACTGTTCATAAATACTATTAAGCTGTTCATAAAATTATAAGTGTCAAAATGTTAATAAATTGTATTGACTCATTAATATTGACTCATTAATAAACGTATGATTTTTATTCATACATATTATGTATGAATTTGTTTATAAACTTTCTTATTAACTGCTATTCATTGATACTATGTATGAGTTCATAAAGCTATAAACACAAATTGATACAATCTATGAACTTTTTAATAAATTCTATTAACTCGAGTTTATAAACGAGTTTACAGACATTTGTGTACAAATATTATTTTTCAAATTAATAATAAATTTTAAATCAAAATGACTTTATAGTACCAAATTTATATTGCATTCGTTTTCATTCGGTTATTGAAACGTCGATTGGTGATTGGTTTACCAAGCAGTACTTAATGTGCTTAAGAAGTTCTTATTTAACTTCACTTGTGTAATAGAGAATACCCTTGTCAATCAAATTTTTAAACTATTTACGTTATAAAGAAATAAAATGTTATGAATTTTCCTTGTACGCATAGATTAGGTATTTTATCATGCGAGTAGAGTTTGTGTCTCTCGGCATGGCCCGTTTCACTTGTACAGTAAATTTATTGTTATATTGAATTTATATGGACTATATCCTTTTTGTGCAAAGAGTCAGGAAATATTAAGAAGTATTGCAAAATATTTGTTAAATCACAACGAGGATCAGACTAACTCACACTCACACAACTATTAAAAATATTCTTTAAAAATGTATAAAATTTGACAAAATATCTAGAAATATTGTTAAATGTCGATAAATGTCACAACGTGTTAAGAAATTGAGACTGCTTTATAAAGTTTCGTGATTATACACTACTGTTTGCAAAAAGGAAATAAATACAAAATTCAGAAATATGTTAGCTAAATACTGCAGAATGTCATAATGTGTCATAAAATATTTCCAAATATTAAAAAACGTAATAAGGTCAACAAATTTTTGTGAAATTTTACAAACGTTGAGCAATATTCTAATAATCTGTGAAATGTATTTTATATTTTTATTTTCAAAACAACAAAGAAGTAAAGCAAAGTAAACTAAAAAAATGTTTGTTTTCAGAAAGACGTAAATCAGTTTTTTGAATCTTGTAAGGACAATAGTCTTATTTTGAAATTCTCTTCTTAATGTGCCAAAACAGGAAGCCTATTGTCTCATGCGTCACAATTTTCCAAAAACATATATTTAGTTCTCTAATTTCTTCTCTAATTGTAACAAGAGTTTTTGGCACAAACACCAAACACTGGATTTGTCACTACCATGTGTAGTGTCATATCACAATGTGTCCACATGTAATGTAACTAATACAATATTGTGTTTGAAATATCTGTTTTTTTAATATTATCATAAGCAAGATCATAAGTAAGTAAATCACATAATAAGCGAGTATTTGCGACCTATTATGGTAAGGTGGTTACATTAGTTGTGCTTATTGAGTGGAAATGTTACTGACGTCAGTGATATACGTCATCAACGGATACTATATACTCAGCTCGCGAGGTAAGTTGCGCGTAGTTTGTGTAATTAGAGAGTGGTTTAACCACATGTAACTTCAAGTGTCACCATAATATGTTGCGACAACTCGCTTAATGTAAACACCCTTTTATTGAGGGAAAGTGTTATAATGTCATTGATATACGTCATCAACTTTTACTTCAAGTTATCTAGAATAACCCTCTTGGTCGCGAGGTAGCTATTGTGTGGTTAGTTAATTTAGAGAGTGTAGGTATATTCAACTGTCCTAAGCATAACTACAACTGTAACTACAAGTAAAACTGTCGCATTTGCTACATACTAAACTCACCTTATAATATTAACACAATGATACATATTTATAGATTTATTTATAATTTATTGCCACAGATAATATCAAAATACTTATTTGGTTTGTAAAAATATGGGTTTGAAAACCGCAAAATGTTCTATACAAAATTGAATTTGCTTATCTACGTTTTATATATGTATATAGTAATGGAGTAGTGAAAATAATATTATTTGGATTAGCTGATGGATGGCCTAAGCCCCACTGTGCGTATTTATTCGAACTATACGCTCACTAACAAAAACAAATGATTATGACTTTCCTCGCCCAAATAACATATTTACCTTTCATTTTGGTGGTGGACTTCTAATTTTTAATTATTTCCAAAATAAATGTAACAGAATACCACCAAATAAGAACTAAAAATATTAAATACAACCAAACAGATTTCTGCATTATTAGTTCCTGAATACCGTTTTATAACTTAAAATCTAACATCTAATAATGGACACACAACTCTTGGAAAAGACATTTAGACATTAAATTGATTTTGTCCAACAATATCCAATTTTTTCCGTTGTCATATCTACTTTCTGACATTAGCCGTTCTTACCTACACTATCTATCAGGTGGTTTTATACAAGCAATTACTTATTCAGTTAAATTTAAAATGTAAAATAACTGATTACCGAGCTTTTATAACAAATAACGTTTCGACTATGTGGTTCTAATATTGATTTACATAAATTTAGCCCGCCAAAATTGGTTTGGTAATATTTATCTACAACCTACCCAGGTTGCTGTCAAAAATGATTGACTGCCTTATGCCGTTTTTGCAGATATTTTTCTACCAAGACCATGTCATCTGCGTATTAAATGCAATATATCCTAACACCTCTTTTTTTGGCTTCGGATCAAGTTTTCCAAAATCTTGGCTCTGAGTACATGTGAAGGATGTAACTATCTATAAAAAATAACTCAATTTAGTTTCTTTTAGTGTTACAAGTATATACTACAAAAAATAATATCATTGCAAATCCTAAAAAGGTAACTATAAAATAGTATTAATTTTGAATACTAGAAAATCTGATTTTTTTTTTAATTCAGATCTTTTAGTATGGTTTCTTTGCGAGTAAAAACCAAATTTTTGTAATTCTTTCTAATAAATATGACGTATGTGACTCAAACAGAACCACGGAAAAGACTTCATACTTCAGCAGATATTTTGTTCTACATGTTAGGAATTATCTTACATTTGTCACCAGATATTGACTTGTACAAAAAGCATCTTACGTTTTTTAATTAAAAAGAACTATAGTAACAAAAACAATTTTTATTATATAGATTTGTCTATCTATAGTATCATTCAAATACAGATTGGTGCAGTTGCAGTAAAATTGTATGGTAGTGCAGAATGTTTTGTCATAGAATTCTGCTGCCACTTTAGAATTTAAATACTTATTCACGTTTTGTTTTTTAACATAATTTTGTACACTTATGTAAGTTGTAAAACAATCTAAAATCATTAGTTTAGCAACTTCTAATATATAGGAAATGCTTTCTTATAACTTTCTTAGACCTTCCAAAAGTGTCTCACAATATTAATAAATATAACTGTATTTTAGGAGCTTACTGAAATATCAAAAAAGAAAAAGAAAATAGATTAAAACACGTACCCACTGTTCTATCTCAACACATCTACTATTTCTAATCAATATAATTGATTAAACGGCGTTTCTTCAAAATGTGTGTTATTTGCTAATAGCTTAATAAAGTAAGTACCATGAAAGTCAACTTGAAACAACTGATTAACTGTAAATAAAATAAAGAACATTTACAAATATGATTGGATATATAAAGATATGCAAAAAGTAAAAAATATGTTGAAAAATGTTTTTAAAATGGTCGAATATTTACAGGGAGTTCAAAGAACAGAAGTCCAAAGTACTCCTGTCAATGATTAGTTTGACACAAAAGCTCAATTGATAGTGCAATTTTAAAAAAAAACCATATTGCATTCCTAACTTTACATTAAACGTCAATTTCTTCAAAATGAAATTTAATTGTGAGTGGACCTTGACTTCTAAATTGAATAAATCTTTTCATGATCCATTGCGTAATGTTAGATCGTGTTCTGCAAGTATTAACATTTAACAATAAAATCAATTAATTTTACAATTACTATTTATTTGTTGCAACGTAGTTGAATTATTTAGTTTATTTTAAAGTCCATCTACTTGGAAAAAGTTTCAGTACATCGCGTATTTTTGCTTGGAAAGACTAAGGTAAAGTTTTTTTTTCATTCGGCAAATGGTGCATTACAAAAAGTTAGGTGGAGAACAGTTTTTAAATTTTCTGTGTCGTTTTTAATTAAAAATATTGGCCAACATTTCACACATACCCTCTATTCAAATCAAAAGTCAAAACTCTAAAAAATTGTGTTTGAAGCGTTCAGTATGACAAAAAAGGGCTCTGCGGCGGACTTAGTGAAATTTTGTTATTGTATGGGTTTAAAATATTTCAGAAATAATGAGATATGTTTGTGCAATTTTGGAAATTGTTTTGAGTAAATGTTGGTGTATTAAATATTATTAGTATTTATTAGTGACCGTCCCAAAATTTCGGATACGGTTTTGGCCAGCTTTTACCTTTTTGCTGGTTTTGGCCACAGTTTTAATCTTTTTTGTTGGTTTCGGCCACAGTTTTGATTTCAGCAAAAATTTGCTTAGTTAGGACAATGATAAAATATAAAAATTAATTGTTTTATTTGGATGAACAATAACCGTTGAATAACAAAGTTGAATGTTTCTTACATGCACATCAAAATAAAATACTAAAGTTTATTAATCCTGATCTGGCAGATAATTTTTTGTGCAAAAATAAAAAAGACACAGTCAGTCACAAATTTTGAGGCGTTCTGTCAAAATACCTGTCGCACTTCCTCATCTTCTAATTGTCTTAATCTGCTGCAGCGTCCATTCTTTTCTTAGACATTTATCATTATGAATAATTTGTTGACTGCAATTGCGTGCTTATGTCACTTCTTTCTTCTGGTAAATGTTGTTCTCTTGCAGGCTGTTATTACACCAACCAAAGGGCATCATTTTCAGTTACCATGCCAGTGATACCCTTTGCTTTGGCTCTAATGGTCAGCCTCTTCTCTCTGGTTCTCTTTTCTGTGACACCACAAATTCAACTTACAATTAAACAATAACAAACTTACAACTATATAACATAAATATAAAATAAATGAGAAGCTTCAAGTTTTTTAACAATATAACAAATTAATTTAATTAAATAAAAATTGACAGTCGTCTGGCAATATATTTGCAAAAACAGCGCAGGAAGAAATATTATCGAATAATTGGATTGCGCAATAATTAAGCGTGGGGGCCGCTATATATATATATATATGTATATATATATATATATATATATATATATATATATATATATATATATATATATATATATATATATATATAGCCACCCCCACTTATAATTTTTACTCAATAAATTTTTTTTATTATATT
>JARJEC010092080.1:0-10779 GCA_030264575.1 Tachinus sp. AB-2021 | reverse complement strand
GATTTCAAGATTTTTAGTTGGGATCAAATAACCTGCTATAATTTTGAAATTATTGCATATATCTAGCTGAAATTTTCAACAAATTAGTTTATAATATGTGTAATTAATATATGAAAATTTCATTTTTAAATTTTTAATATTAAGAAAGTTGCGGATCGTTAGCTGATCTCGAGATTTTTGGTTGAGACAACTTAACCTGCTATAATTTTGAAATTATTGAATATATCTAGCTGAAATTTTCAACAAATTAGTTTTTAATATATCTAATTAATATGTGCAAATTTAATTTTTGAATTTTTAAAATTTGGAAAATGGCGGATAGTTTGCTGATCTTAACATTTTTAGCGTAGACCACATAACCTGCTATAATTTTAAAAGTATTGCATATATTTAGCTGAAATTTACAACAAATCAGTTTATAATATGTCTAATTAATATGTGCAAATTTAATTTTTGAATTTTAAAAATTAAGTAAATGGCGGATATTTAGCTGATCTCGATGTTTTTAGTTGGTCATTAAACCTGCTGTAATTTTGAAATTATTGCATATATCTAGCTGAAATTTTTAACAAATTAGTTTATAATATGTCTAATTAATATGTGCAAATTTAATTTTTGAATTTCTAAGATTAAGAAAACGGCGGATAGTTAGCTGATTTCAAGATTTTTAGTTGAGACCACTAAACATGATATAATTTTGAAATTATTGCATATAGCTAGCTGAAATTTTCAACAAATTAGTTTATAATATATCTAATTAATATGTGAAGATTTAATTTTTGAATTTTTAATATTCAGAAAGTTGCGGATTGTTAGTTGATCTCAAGATTTTTAGTTGAGACCACTAAGCATGCTGCAATTTTGAAATTATTGCAAATATCTAGCTGAAATTTTCAACAACTTAGTTCCTAATATGTGTTATTAATATGTGCAAATTTAATTTTTAAATTTTTAATATTAAGAAAGTTGCGGATCGTTACTTGATCTCAAAATTTTTAGCTGAGACCACACAACCTGCTATAATTTTGAAAGTATTGCATATATTTAGCTGAAATTTTCAACAAATTAGTTTATGATATGTCTAATTAATATTTTAAAATTTAATTTTTGAATTTTTAATACTAAGAAAATGCGGATCGTTGATTTCGAAATTTTTAGTTGAGACCACTTAACCTGCTATAATTTTGAAATTATTGCAAATATCTAGCTGAAATTTTCAACAATTTAGTTCTTAATATATCTTATTAATGTGTGCAAATTTCATTTTTGAATTTTTTAAATTGAGAAAATTGCGGATAGTTAGCTGATTTCAAGATTTTTAGTTAGGACCGCTAAGCATGCTGTAATTTTGAAATTATTGCAAATATTTAGCTGAAATTTTGAACATATTAGTTTATAATATGTCTAATTAATATATGCAAATTTAATTTTTGAATTTTTTAAATTGAGAAAATGGCGGACAGTTAGCTGATCTCATGATTTTTAGCTGTGACCACAGAACCTGCTATAATTTTGATATTATTGCATATATCTAGCTAAAATTTTCAACAAATTAGTTTATAATATGTCTAATTAATATGTGCAAATTTTATTTTTGAATTTTCTAAATTAAGAAAATGTCAGATAGTTTACTGAAATTTTTGATTTTATTTTTTGTTTATTGTGCAAACACTTAACATCGTCACAAGCATGTTTGTTTTAAAGTGATTCATAAATAAAAATTAAAATAAGAACCCATATATATATATATATATATATATATATATATATATATTTGTGTATAACAAATTACAATATGAAAAATCTGCAAAATAAAGCAAAACAAAATTGTACAAATTAAATAACTAGTAATTTTCCAATAATTAACGCCTAGCGGAAAGTTGTTTGTAGAAGGGAATTGTAAATGATGCCAGGTTTTTTGGACCAAAACATTTTTTTGAATATTTAATTATTTAAAAACATACGGATACAGTTAGGTGCCGAAAAGTCCTCGTTTCTAATCTTTTAAAATTTTAAAAAAAATTTGGTCATAAGAAGCTCTTATCATTTACAATTACTTCCTCCAATCTAAATAACGATGTTGTAAACAAGATTAAAGATTAAAATCTCATCAAGGCACTTATTAAACAAGAAAATAAAGAAAATTGTATTATGTGTTAATGTATTATATATTATATAATTTTATAAAAGTATTTCATATTGATTTTTAAGCGTTGAATTTTTTGCAAATATTTAATCAAATCTTTAATTTTCAATAACTGCAAAAAAAATTCATAAATTGGTACAAGAAACTTCTATAAAATTGATTAAAATACATGACGGCATAATATATACACTATTGTAATAAATCTCACTAGGCTAAACATAATCTGACTACTGGTACATACAACAATGTAAAACACAAAAAATTCCATTCATGCATCAATGTCCAATAACACTAAAACCCAATTTCATGCCAGCACTTCTCCGCCTTGAATGGCATACAAGATGCCATCGATAACTTTTCAACACTCGACATAATACATATATTGTGACAACCATGAAAAATGCAACAATAATTGATCACGTTTGCTAACTTCATTCCGAAAATACATAGTAAAATGAAGACCTCCGGGCAAGAAGGCTATTAGCCACATCTAAAATTTTTAAGGCTACAATTTTTAAATTGAATTAAGTCATAAAATATGTTCTAATTTTTATGTATTATGTTTGTTCTATGTATATTGGGGTATGCAATGAACATGTAACAAAAATCAATTAAAAAGTGCAGCTTATGTTAATATTTGAATTTGAATTAGTCATAAATTCAGATTATAGCTAATAGCCTATCTTCAAATATTGAACATAAACATCTTTGTGGAGTTTTGATATTTTATTATTTTCAGAATGAATATATGTAACTTAATTCCACCAATTTGTGTACATTTATTTAAGTAAATAAATGAAAATCCATATAACATGAATTTCAAAATTTATTTACAGCATTTTCAAAAACATTGAAATAGCTTCGATAGAAACAACACATTAATTTATGTAAAAAGCTGCAATAAAAATAAATTGATTGCTATTGTTTGTTAGATTAAAATTTCTATAAAAAATAGTTTTGCGCAAAACAATTTGATATCCTTGGAACAGTCCCATAAAAAGGTTTGTTGTGTTTTTGTGTTGGTTTATTTTAATTACTGCTAAATTATGTTTTGGATGTACATATTACGATTGCATTAATATATTTATGAAGGTAATTAATTAAAATTTAATAGTTTTTTTGCAGCAGAATTTTGTTTATCTTCAAATATATTTATTACAGGCATTTTTTAATGCATGTAATTAAATTAAGCATTAGTGTGATATAAATATGGTGAAGGACTGCCAGTACAAGTTCGATTTTAATTTATGGGTATGCAATTTTATCTATTTGCTTGCATTAAATGTCATCGATCAGATTAAATATGATTATATCTATCCTACGTCAGAAATATTATTAATAATATACTGATAGTTTTTGATTATTGAGGTAAAAATATTGCAAATACCGCTTGTAGCAAATCTTTATATTCATCCTAGAAGAAAAGGTGTATAAACACTCACTCTGACTGTAATTGTTCGCGGTGGGGTTAAACATTAATCAATTATTTTGTTCATTTTTCACTTCAATGCGACGCGGAAATGTGCGCTGACCAGCTCTACATGGACAAAACAATTATTGTCTGCATTTGATTCTTGCGCTTGTAGCAAAATTTGTCAATATATCAACATTTTTTAAAACGTCGATAAAATACTCATTCCTTATAAAAAAATAACTGTAGAACTAGTTTATAGATAACAATTAAATGAAATTTAAAATACTTGTTCTATTACTCAGCAGGCGATAAAGACACGAGATGAGAAATATTTACTGAGAGATTAAGTTAGCGAAAACAATGTTTTCAGTAACGCAATGATATACATTAGTTTCTGCTGAAATTGTGTAATGTATTCGTGAGTAACTAAATACCTTAGTAATCAGTTTATAAATAGTACGAACGGATTTAATTTAAAACTAAGCGGATTTCAAAATAAAAGTAGCTGGGTTTTTATGCAACGAATTTATTTACGTTAGTAAGACGTAGAAGCAGCTTTGCAAATGTTTATAGAATTTTTTACAAAATTATATTGCAGGTTTATATGTTTTAAAAATTTAGATTCTGAACCGGAACGTAATATTTCGAGCTTATTTTTTTTTATATATATATATAATTGAAGCCCGCGTACAAGAAGACTACAAGCTACATCTTTTATTTTTTCATTTTATTTTAACAAGTTGCAATTTATAAATTGAATTGAGTCGTAAAATATATTAATAACATTTATTATAAATATTAATGTATATTGGAGTATGCAATGAATCAATTAAAAATGCAGATTATTTATTTATTTATTTATTTACTTACTTACTTACGGACCTTTATAGTAAAAATTAACAAAATAGTTAATTACAAAAAATAATTAAGTTTTAAAACTAATTATTATGTTGATATTTGAGCTTTAATTTGCATTACTCAATAAATTCAGATTATTAATTATAACCTTCTTGTCCCGAGGGGTTCAATTGCTGAATCCAAATATAACATTTTAAAGCTAATTTAACTAAACTTCTTTTTCGTTATGTTTTATATAATTTTTTGTTTTATAGAAGATATAAAGATTATTATTATTATTTTATTATGTATAAAATATTTTGATTAAAGCCTTAATTTAAGACTAAAGGTTAGAAATTTAGAAATTTAGACAACAAAAATTTGAGATAATTTGCTTATTATTGTTGATATAAAAGTTTTGCTTTTAAGTTTTACTAGCGATACTAACCATATTGAACTATATTCACTTTAATTTCTTTCAATTTCTTATAAACCATTTCAAAAATATTTTAGTCAAAAACGCTAAAAGCTTTATAGATATAGATCATGTTAAATAAAGTGAGGTTATGCGTTATTGAGAATGTGGATTCTACTCCAATTTTTGTAGATATGTATATTAAATAATGTAAGATTTTACAAAATTTGGAGTAGAGATTTTCTAAAAAAATTACTACCGATACTAAATATATTGAACTGTATTCACATCAATTTGTTTCAATTTCCAATGAACCATTTAAAAGATATCTTGTTTTAGACCATCTTGTTGAAAGCTGTGTAGTTATATAGATCATATTATATAATGTGCAAAACTGACAGTATAGATTTTGGTCGAATTTTTACCATCGGTACAAAACACATTAAACAATATTCGCACCAATTTGTTTTCATGTTCATATCATATTATATTAATTATTAATTATTGTTATGCAAAACTGATAAACTATAGATTTTGGTCGAATTTTTGCTATCGGTACAAAACCCATTAAACAATATTTGTACCAATTTGTTTTAATTTTAAATCTACCACTTCAAAGATGTCTAGATTATAATCGTCTCATTGAAAGTTGAGTTGGGTTGCTAATACTTGTATACAAAATTGATGTTATTCAAAATTACTCGTATGAATACTGGTTAATATTTAACCTCTTTCGTGGTGGTTAGTTACCACCAAAAAAGCGTTCGTACTAACTAGACTGCGAACTACTTGCGGCTCCGATGTGTGTAGCACTTGTATCTTAAGTCACTTTTGTAGAAATTATTATTATATACGCCTCCTGTCGTTTTAAAAAGATTTCAATTAATTTCATAAGATCCATAAATACAATTCAATCTTTAATTTAAGGGTTATTTACAAGAATCTTGATTAAAATTATTTTCGTTGAGCCTCAAATTAGAATTGAATTCTTCATTTTGAACTTGTGACAAAAATTTTGTTTAAAATTATTTTTATTGAGAGTAGAAATATTGGTACAATTTGGTTAATATATTTAATTTCTTAAGTTTTTAAACACAATTTTCAAAAGAATTTAATTTCAGCTAACTTAATAAGAGGCGCTAATTTTAATTTGGGCCTTCTTTAAGGACTTATGATAAGAATCTTGATTAATACTATTTTTAAAGAGACCAGAAATCTTCATTCTGAAAATTTATAAAATTTTATCAAATATTGAAGCAGAAATCTTGCTATAATTTGGTAAATAATATAATAAACGACCGAAAGTTTCTGTTTCGGCCAGTTTTTTTACCGGTTTCGACCAAAAATAAGCCTAAACTTCGGCTCGGCTCAAACTATTGTTTACTTAAAAAAACCTTCTTAAAAAGATTATTTCGGGCCATTATTTTTAAAACTTGACAATCGATCAGAAATGTGGTTTTTAAAAATAATTCTTTTAAATGGGGTTTTTTAATCTTTTTCGGTTAATATTAGATTCTAATTTTTGGCGGCAAATGCGTTTTCATTTTAAATTCATTTAAAACGTTACTTTTTGTTTTCTAACATTTTGTTCATAGTAAAACGAAAGTTTGGCAAATTTTGATCTTATTTATTTACGTGTTTTGAGAAACAACTAAAGACTTAAATATTAACACAAATTTAAGTTATACTGATTACTTTTTAAATAATGCGGTACTTATCTACATTAGATTCTAAAAATTAATTGGTTCCTAATAAATTAAAGTCTTCTATCGTTATTTAGTATAGTCGAATAGTCTGTTACAAAGCTTTGCCAATTTGTTTAAATATTAATTTAACTACATAAATTTCTGTTTCGGTTACGGTTTCGGCCAAAACTAGAGGAGGGCCCGAATATTTGGTTACGGTTTCGGTTTGGCTGAAAATCGAGTTTCGATAGGACACTAGTAAATATCTAATGTTTCTTCAGTTTTTATACAAAATTTTAAAGTGAATTCCTTTCAGTTAAGTTAATAAGAGCCATACATTTTAATTCAAGCCTTCAGTTAGGACTTATGGTAAGGCTTTTGATTAATGTTATTTTTAACGAGACTAGAAAGCTTACTATAACCAAATTATAGTAAGATTTCTAGTCTTATCTTATATAAACTTCAATTCAGTTTTTTATTTAGGACTTATGGCAAAAATGTTGATTAATATTATTTTAACGAGACTAGAAATCTTAGTATAATTTAGTTAATATTTANAACGAGACTAGGACTGTTGCTATAATTCGGTTAATATTTTGAACATGTGTTATTATTATATGTGATTTTAAAAGAAAATTTTATTTCAGTGAACTTAATAAGAGCCATACATTACAATCCATGCCTACATTTAGGACTTACATTAAGAAATTGATTATATTTATTTTTAACGAGACCAGAATTTTCGACTTAATTTGATTAATATTTTGAATTTATTAACTGGTTATACATCATTTAAAAAAATCATTTCAGTTAATTTATTAAGAGCCATTAATGTCTTCATTTAGGAATTATTACAAGAATCATTTTAAACGCGTCTAGAAAAGTTTGCATGTTTTTGTTAATATTTTTATTATGTTTTATAGTGAATGTATTATTGATTGATAACAGTGGGGAATTGATTATATTGATTGATAATACACCGCAGACAACAAAAAGAACCATCGCAGATAGTCTGCATTAAAAATACGTGCGTATCGTTGACAGAGCAATAAAGCAGAAATTTTTGAAAAAATCCATATTTATGACAAGGTATAATGCTTGTTAAAATTTGCATGACATTATTTTATTGCAGGGCCCATCCCTACCGCCCGGTCTTACCACTAATGGCGCATTTAGACGTACCGACCCGTCGGGTATTACCCAGTATTGAAACATCAAAGTCGGTAGGTAAACATTTCTCTGTAACGGCATCACAATAAACGGCTTAACCTTTTTCCCTATAAAATTTAGCATCGCACAAAAATTATTTTTACGACTACAATAAATGCAGACGAAACTATTTAAAGTTAACATAATAAAATTTAAAATATGAATAATTTATATAATTAGAAAATAAGTATAAAATGATCACTTTGAAAACCATAATTTTATATCGCGTGCAAAAAAAGTTCCAAAAATAAAATTTTATGCTTTCGATAAATTTATTATGCAATAAAAATTACGACTTTTCTACCCCCCGGTTTTATTTTTGACGTTAAAATGTTAACAGCCCATTAAACATTAAGTAACATGATACAACCCCGATTGACAGATAGAGGATTTGTTGGAATAAATAAAAGAAAAAAAACGGATTTAAACAAACTTATTCTTTATTAATTTTTATAGATAAAACAGAGACTATAGATACTAAACACTATATACATTATTTAAACAGCGGCTTTTTATTTATATATATTTCTTGAGACAAAGCTGGCCGAATTTTTAAAAACTAAACATTTCATTTAAAAAAATACTGAATTTTGTTTATTATAATATTAATGTCGACGTTGCGTCAGCATTGGATTGCACATTCTTAAAATTAAATTGCACTTTTATTATTATTTATTATTATTATTAAGTAATACTGTCGCCAAGTTCCATTTTTGATGGACACTATTGCACTTTAGGTATCGGAATCACATTTTTGTCATGGTTTTTGTTTAAATTGTAAATATCAATTTCAATTGGACGTTTGATATTCTCTTTTGATTCCATAATTGGCTGATAATATAGGCACGGATGTCGGCGGGATTTGTAACGCGCATTGCTGTTGCTGCATTTGTTGCATTTTCTGTTCGTATTGTTGTAAATGGATTGCATTGCCTAAGTCGTCCTTCGATGTTTCTTCCAGGCGCTTCTTCAATTGCTTGCGTTCCTTGGCGCGGCGATTCTGGAACCAAATTTTGATTTGTCTTTCTGAAAGGCCGAGGTTTGATGCGAGCTCTGATTTTCTGCGGATCGTGATGTATTTATTGTTTAAGGTGAATTCTTTTTCGAGCTCGATCCTTTGATAGTCGGTATATACTACTCGGTATTTGTCCTTTGTGCGCGTTTTTCCTATAACAAGCGTTGATGTCAGTTATTATACACTTGATTAAAAGTCTACTGGTTTAATTAAATTATTTTAGTACTACTTCTAATTAATTACACTACTTAATCCAGGTTTCAAAATATCATGACATTTATAAGTATCAACACTATTTAGTTTAAAACTTATTTTTAATAATAAAAATTTTAAATAAATAAAATTCAAAAAATCCATTTTTAATATTTGCCAACCAAATTAATGCTATGTTGTATGCAGTTAAATAAAAAATATTTGAAAATAGTGGTTAAAAAGTTCAAAAATGAATCGATTTTATATTTGAAGAAATTCTATAAATTATTTTTAAGAAAATGTTTTATATTTTATAAAAACATCGCATAGTACCAAAATCTTGTAAATAGAAGTAGTTTTAAATAAAACGTTTGCAAATCTATTGCAATCATTAATTTTGTCATCTATAATGACTATGATTCGATAAAAAAAGTTCTGGAAAATGCTTTTTATTCTTTCCATTTAGTAAATTTAAATATTTTCTCTTAATATAACTTTTTCGTAAAAATACTAAGCATTTTTAGAATAATTTAGATTTTTTAGTTTTTTTTTAATGTTTCATTGTTATTATCGTTAGGCTCTCCATTACAGCGGGTCAGCCACAATTTTGGCAAAGTTTTCTGTCCAAGGCGTTATAGAATACTAAAAAATTATTTTGGGTAACCACAAATCTAATTAAAGTCTAACCTAACCTAACCTAACCTAACCATAAAATTTTTATTCAGGAAATAAATATATTCCCTAAAATTTGTTTTGAATTTTTTTCTTTGATAAAAAATCATGAAGTGACTTATTCGTTATCTCTTTTTAGAATTATAGCTATCTTTAAAAATAATTCCAAAGATTATTTCACTATTTTTATTAAGTTTCCTAAGATAAATATTTAAAAAATTTCTAAAAAAAAGTAAAGTAAAATGGAAGCAAAAATAAATTCTAAAAAATGGGTTTAAAAATTTTGACATACATAAATAAACTTCACATTGAGAGAAAGCTATAACATTTTTCAGAATTATAGCTATCTTTAAAAATATTTTCAGAAAATTTAATTTCACATATTTTTTTATTATTTTTATAAATTTTCCTTATCCAAATTGTATGTAAACTTTTCTAAAAATGTAAAGTGTAAGACTAGTTTTCTAAAAAAAGTGTGAATTTTTAGGTTTCAAAATTTTGTCAACTTCACATTTTGAGGAAACCGCAAAAATTCTCCCAAAATATTTCTAAGTTGTTCGCTGTATTTAACAACTCAGTTTTCTCAAAATGTGAAGTTGCTTGTGCGTGTCGAAAAGTAAAAATTCAAACATTTTTTTAGAAAATTCGTCTTACACTTTTTTAGAAAAGTTTGTATGTTAAAAAAATTTGGATAAGAAAGATTTATAAAAAAAATGAAAAAATTCTCTTTATTTTTCTTTTCAATATTTTCCAAAATATAATACATTGTTTAAAAATTATAAAATATTCCAAAGAATTTTGATTTTTGTTGATAAATGTAAAACGGAAAAAAGTGATTTTCAAGGCGAAACTTTTTTTAAACAAATATTTTTGTTCTTAAATCTCCTTTTTCCAAAATGATCTTAAGAAAATTTTCAAATATATTCGTCAAAATATTCTCTAGAAACCAACATTTTTCAAAATTCTATGCATTTTTTTTAATTTGAGCTTTTGCAATTTAAATTATTTTCACTGAATTTCTTAAGGTCAAAATTTTGGTTTGTTTTAATACATTATTTATTATTATTAATTACTTGTCTCAGAATAAAAGTAGTAAAAAATAATCAGAATTTTGTTTGCAAAAAATGCTTGCTCGCGATTTTCTCATTTAATCAATTTCCGCTTCAAAGTAAAATTTTGAGATGGATCGATCTT
>JARJEC010092006.1:0-13083 GCA_030264575.1 Tachinus sp. AB-2021 | reverse complement strand
TTTAATAATATATTTAATAATAATATATATAAATATATATATTTATTTTTTTATTAAATTTTTTAGTACATTTTCAAAGGCTTTATTCACAAAATTTTAAACTGATTTTGCAACTTTACGTTGTCTTTGTCTTTGCTTGTTCTCGCTTAATCCACTAAACATAGTGTAATTTAAACTTTTTTCATATTTAGTTATGTTTATTCAAGAAATTAGAACAGGTGACTAACGACAAAGCAAAAAAAATATTTAACAATACTAGCATACCTATTACTTACTTAGTATTTTAACTATAGAAAACCAAATTTATCTTTTAATTTATGCAAATATGTCTTTGCACAGGTTGAACGATAAATTCGTTTGTTTTACCATATCATTAAATTATTGTGGTAATGCAATTTAATATATCTCAAATGAATTAAGATTATTGAATATTTAAAGAACAAGAATTCAGCATTGTTGTATTTAACGTATGTATATACAATAATTAGCCACGACTTTGTATATAATTTAGTTTTACCGATAAATGAATAGTAATAATTTGAATCTAACATATATAAAGTAATTATTTACTTATTGCTATTAACCATTAGTAATAAATTCTAATTGGATAAAATCTAAAATATTACCTTGGATTAATTATTTATTTTATTTGATGTTTTTCGTATTTTATGGAGAATATGTCGTGCGGCAACTGAAAAATGCCAAATTATGATAATACGCTGCAAGATAGTAAATATAGCTATTAGGTCGGAAATAGACAATTATTCACGTTACTAAATACTGAGCACGGATGAATTATGTCGTTTATGTAACAAGATAGAAAAACCTTGATTTGATCATTTATTAATACGTCATGGCAGAAGTATTCTCGGACCCTATTGAATATGCTATTATGTGTCTAAGGTCAATAAATTTATTCTATAATAAAATCCCCTTTTCTACTCACCATAAGAAATAATCAACATATTGCACAACAGCTTCCGAGAATATACATACCAACAAAACAATACCTTATAGTTTTAAATATTATGCTAAATAATTTTACCGCTTTAATCACTTAATTTTATATACTATATCAAAATATTTTATTTATATTAATTAAGTTCTGCATTGGTTGCAATCAAATATCTTGGAGTGTAGAAGAAATGGACGTAATCTCTTATTAATTCAATTAAAATTGTGCTCTGATAAGCTTGTTAAAAAGCCGTTTAAATTATGTATCCATATGGTATGCAGTTGCGTTTTAACTCGTTTTCTTATTTTTTTACTAAGATAATAGTTTTATTGATAATTCTAATTAATGGTGTTGTAATGGGATTGTTTTATTTATGATTATTGCATCTACATTGAAATCGTCCACTTTATGAGCGTCATTTACTGTTTTTAATTGTTATGTTTATGAACTTCTTTATGAAATAGTAAATTAAATGAAATTTCTTTTACCGGGACAGCTTGGACGGGGTTTGTGAACTTTTCATTGCTGAAAATAAAATTTTAATTTACGAGTTTGGTATGGGGTTTTAAATATATTTAAGTACTGCAAATCCATCAACTAAAAAAACTGTATAAATAAAATTAGTGACCAACCGAAACAAGATTTTCAGCCGAAACTGAAACCGTAATCGAATATTCGGCTTCTCCTCTAATCATAACCGAAACCAAAACTTATATAGTTAATTGTAAGAATGGTTTATTTTTGTGAGAAAAGGGGTCCATTTTTTTTTTGTATTGGGGGTCGGATGGCTATTTCCGCCTTTCTGCACTGCGACCTACGTAGGTCTATTATGCACTACCCTGCTGTTAGTGTTCTACCAGGAATTTCACTTCTCGGGAGAGAGTTTCCTGTAGAGGCCTATTTCTTAGTTCCAGAGAGGTTAGAGTTTCCTGGAACTGAGAAATAGGTCTCTACATAAAATAAATAATAAAACTAATAAAACTCTATATATCTATCTATAGGTGTGCGACTATGTTCTAGAAAATTTATTAATGATCAAAACCACACCGATGCAATCACAGATTAATAACGATGAATACTATTTCGCATGTTGGTTTATGTAAGAAAAGGGTCATGCGTCAAGTAGACCTAGTAGTAAGCAGTATATGTATTTGTTGGATTTTATCCAATTGACAATCTTAAGCTTCTTCGGCCGTGTTTATGTAGGAATGTGTGCTGAGTTAAGGCTTGTTACTTTAGAAATTCTCCTCCAACATCTAGAGCGCCATGAATTCTTTCCAAATGGCTAATGGTACCGGTAGGCAGGGATATGCAGTTACCGAACCAAGTATTGACCAGGTTAGTGTCGCTTGCCTCGCATCAATCAACATATGCCATCCCGGCATTAATTTTTTGGCGCGTCATGTTTTTTTTTAATAAAAAGACTATCGTGGCATGGAATATGGTACCTCGGTGGAATAGACCTTCACATTTATACTTAATATTTCTTTCTGCCCAATAAAGAAAATTGAGAATACTTGGCACATTAACTGTTTCGTATAAATTTAAAAAATTCAAACCATGCTCTTCATTGGGTATGTCTAGTAAAATCAGAGATGCCCTTTTATTTTATTATGTTTTCATTTGTGTTTAAAAGAAAGGGACAATCTTTCTTTCATTTGACTAATTATCACAGTTTTTTCAATTAGCGGAATTTTAATTTGAAGTTTATTAAATATGTACTTTCGAGCGTCTAGACAATTCAATATTATTTAGCATTCATTATATTATCCATAAAAGTATTTATATTAAAGCTCAGGCACAGTTCAACTAATTTTAATTAAAACTCTCTTTGATGCCCGTGCGTGTATTTCAAGTATAAACATGAAAAAGTTTTGCCGTTATGTATTTTAGCAAGTATATTCTGGCACATCAAAGATAAAGTTGACACAGATTTGTTTACAAAATGAGCAAGAGAAACTTGCCTTAGTTCTTGGGAACGCAAACAGCTCATGAAGCTTACATACTTGCACTCGAATATTCTCGCGGTAATAAAAAAAATAACAGCCGCTCCAAAAAGCGAGGATATGTGTGTTAGCTCTCCCTCGCTTCCTCGAAATAAAACGTACACTGTGTGCTATTAATTAACATTTCATGATACGTGCGAGTGCGGTTCTTGAAACATTGTAATTTTAATTCTCGCGGGCGCAAAAATTAATGCGAAGCGATTGTACAGTACGTGTCCCGATTCCATATTTTGATGGGCCGCATGTATTATAACCGCCAAATAAATCATCGAAATGAAATCGCATATACATCGAAACAAAGCGGGCAAATTGCAATAAAAATCTGCAGCAGCACACAGCGCGCCATTAAAGCTCACTTAGTTGCGTAGGGTGTAATTCAAGGGTTTCTGTATACGCCGACGTTTCATTTTATGGAACGGGTTGCTTTATGGGCGGCGGGTTGGAAAGTTAGTCTGGTTATAAGGCGCTAATTACGATATTAAATATTACTTCATACTAAGTACTTACTAAGCTTTATGTATTTATATTAAACTTTCAAATGTATATATTGGCAATAACTTAATTTATTTAATTCAATATAAGCTCGGATTTTCTATACATAAAAAATATAATAAGTTAAAGAAAATGTTTCAATAAAAATATTATTACGGCCAGTATATGTCAGCTGGATTTGGAAAAGGTTCTGCGATCATTGAACATCTGCATAGTAAGGGAAAAGGTTCTATACTATTACTACGTCTTATTTTTATTATTTTTGATCAATAATATTGCTTCTATAGTTTAAATCATTTCAATGTAGAAAATATCCTTAATTAATAATTAACTGAAAGTAAGTTTAATGGTGTGAATATGAAATGTAAGCATTATTAAAGATATTAATTAATTAAACAAACCATTATTAGCAGCCTTGTTGTGGTATTTGGACTTGTATTTGGACCCACCTGAAACAACAACGAATTTATTCAAATACCAAGAATATATATTATTACATATTTAATTAATTAAGATTAAAATAAAATCATTTTTAAACATAAAATACTTTATTACAACTAGATTTTTGTATGCTAAAAAACAGTTTCTTCCCATTTTCATTTAATTTAGTTAGCATTGAAACAAAATGAATTAAAGTAAGCTATGGAATAAACAAGGCGACGTAGATAAATCAATCAGATCGGATCAGATTTCAGACGGAACACAATCTTGAAAATGTTTACGGTGCAAGAACAATTCTATGTGAAATTATAGGGATTCCGGAATGTTTAATTAAAATTGACGTTGACCAATTTCAGTTCGTATTGCAGCAGCTTCAGTTTTTACAGCAATTGCATATCCAACCAATTGCGGCAGGCATTTCAAGTCTTTTCTATTTAGAATGATTAATAGTATACTTGTGATAAACCCCGGCATCCTGTTTTGATGCAACTTTAACACATAAATTTGATATTGACATGGTTCATACATCTATAGAGAATTTTTAAGAATGCATCCTTTCGTAGCCCGGTAAGATTTAATAAAATTTTAATTAGCTAAATTAATTATTACTGATCTAAATATCTATAAACTTTTAAATTTCATTTATAATTCTTTAAGCAAATAATATACCGGCAGCCTGGAGCTCTTCTATAATTTGCTGTTATAAAATTTCTATAATTTGCTGTTCTAAAACAGCAACCAGTTGTATTAGAGTATTGTTGAGGTTCGAATTTGAAAAACTTTTAGAAAAAAATCTGTGATATTTTATATCATTTTTAACATTTTAGCTTTATTATTATTTCAACTCAAATTCTTCGATATTTTTCTATTTTTGAAAAATTTTATTAGATTATTTTACAATCTTCTAAAACGTTTTGCACTTGGTAATACTCGGTTAATACTTTAACACATTTTATAACATTCTTCAGTATTTCACGAAACTTTTTGACTTTTGTTATTATATTACAATTCACAATTTATTAGATGTTTTCAATATTTTTACGTTGGAAACATTTTTAAATTTGTTTAATTTGGTCACAACTATACTCTTATATTTCACAACAATAATTTTTCAGCGACATTTCTTGACATTTACAATAATCCTTTAGTTTTGGAAAATTTTACTAATAACTTCTAACATTTCAGAACGTTAAAGTTGAAGACATTTTGTGACACGTTTGTGAATAATTTTAATACATTTTATTAAGTACATCAGTACACAATTGCGTTAAAAAAATCTGAAAAGGTAATTTATAGTGCAAATAGAAACAGACGTGATCAGGTGTACAAAAAAATCTTGCGTCAAATCAAGTGAAAACATATGTCAAAATTGATCGTAAACGAGATAAGCTAATAATGATAGAAATAACAATATTATAGTGTGTTTCACACCAGAAGGTTTGAGATTAGATTGTAAGCAAAAATAATAATTTTTGTATCAATCGTTTTGGTACCAGATCACAACGCCCAACTCTCATTCGCAATAATCCGTCCACCAAATGCCCTTCAATCAAAATACTATTGCTTTATAAGTAGAACAGCATTTAAACGTTTTAACAAAAATTTTATCGATAGTAAAAGACCGTTCAAAATTCCACAACCACATGTTTATAAAAAAATCTGTATTCAAAACAATTATTTCTAAAGGCGTCCAGCTTTTGTATTGATTTTATTAATAGTTATTAATACCATAAAAACATTTGATTGGGACAAAATTAAATTTGTAAACTTAGGGACTGTTGGTGAAAAAACCACCTCTCCTCCTAGTAAGGACAAACTGATTATGGTAAGAATGTTGAACGTTTCCAAAATGTTGACAAACTTGCAGACTGATTTATAGTTTTTCTGGTACTAATAATAGTTTCTACAATTTACACCACTAGTATAACAATAACCAAATTAACATTGGTGTCTTTGAAATCAAGATGGCTCAGGTTTAATTGGATTTTTTTTAAGTCAACAATAATTTTCTAAAACATTGCAATTGTATTGCCACAAACAAAAATTATGTTCGAATATTCTTCATTGGCAAAATACATTCTTGACAAAACACAAAAAAAAGTTTCTACAATTTACAACACTAGTATGACAATTGCCAATTTAACATTGTTGCTGTCTTTGAAATCAAGATTGTTGACGTTTAATCAGAAATCTCTTTGATGTTAACGATAATTTTCTAAAATATTGCCATTGCAAAAGCCACATACAAAAATTATATTGGGATATTCTTAATTGTCAAAATACATTCTTGACAAAATATAAATAAATGATTCTACAATTTACAACACTAGTATGACAATAGCAAATTTAACATTGTTGCTGCCTTTGAAATCAAGATTGCTGACATTTAATCGGAAATCTTCTTTGATGTTAACGATAATTTTAAAAATAATGCCATTGCAAAAGCTACAAATAAAATATATGTTGGCATATTCTTCATTGTCAAAATACATTCTTGACAAAATATAAATAAAATATTCTACAATTTATACCACTAGTATGACAATAGCTAATTTAACATTGTTGCTGTCTTTGAAATCAAGATGGCTCACGTTTACTTGAAAAACTTCTTTGGTGTTAACAGTAATTTTCTACAACACTGCCATTGCAAAAGCCACAAACAAAAATTATGTTGGCATACTCTTCATTGTCAAAATAGATTCAAAGAACTAACATTGATAACACAACATAAAAAAAAAACAAATAATATACTTTTAAAAACAATAGCAGTGTTGTATAGCACATAACAAAAGGATAGTCTCAGCCCAATTTTTAATGTCATCTTGAACGAAATATTTAAAACAGAAAAAACTGCTGGTAAGGATACAAATTAGGAAATACGGAAATCAAGATAGTTTGCTATGCTGATGACGTGATTATAATATCCTAAGATGAAGACAACTGAATTGAAAAATCACTTATAACAATTAGGCATATACAACCGAAGTTTAGAACAGGGAACGAGCTTCAAATACTTCAGAACCAACATCTCTCTCTCTCTCTCTCTCTCTCTCTCTCGCACACACACATACACACACATCAGAGGTGAAAGAGCAAACAGTTAAAGCATAATATCATGCTTCTTGCGGGATGTAATAAGACAAAACAAACTCATAAGCATCAAAAGCAAAAGGAAGAGTATACAGACTGGAAAGTTTCAACTGCACGATAGGAAAATGCATAAGTGGTGTGAGACAAACATATATATATATATATATATATATATATTGAGCTCCCAAAGATTTCCAACGGCCCAAAGACGGGACAAGCGCACGCACCACTAATACATGAATTGTGACGCAATATTTCTTATTTGCTCATATTGATACCGATCATTGCGGCATGTTCGAATGCAGCGATCATCATCATTCGTTTTGCACCGATGAATTCTGGGCGCGGCCTAAAAAAAATCGTTCAAAAACTTAGAATATAAATGCCAAACCCAAATACTAATAATTGTCATCTTTCAGATCAATGAAATGGCCCAATCCAAGGGAATCAAACAGACCAAGGCACGGAAGCCTCAAGCAGCAGACGCATGACGCTGGATACGATCATGAAGGAACGATTAGAAAAATTCAAATGCCAGATTATCACTATGTTAGAGGCCCTCAAAACACGCATCAACCCGAAACTGGAGAAGGTGGAATTCACCCAAGAATCCAACAAATGCCGAGCAACTTCACCGCTCGATTTCCCTTCGCATTCCGAAAACGAGAGCGATGAACACGATGTCGCATCCACCATCGGAATGGTGTACAGCAAAGCCACCGGCGCGGAACACGAGCCCTTCACACCAGTGGTAGACAGCCGCCGCCAACGAAGAAGGAAACAATGAGTTTCCTACTCTCTTATCTACAGTCACAATAAATCCACAACCCCCCTTCAGAAACCAAGCGCTTCTCTGCCCCGGCCAAACCAGGGCATACCAAAACGAGTACTAGTAAAACTACCAGCAACCTATGCAAACCCTAGGTAGCTACCTTGCGGCGACCCCCATGCCCCTCAGGGCACAGCCCGCCGCCCCCCTTCGATAAACCTCCGGGATAAAAAAGCCTACCCGGTTCTCGCTTTGGCCTTCAAGGATATGAAGATGTCTATTCTCAAGGCCAACAACATTGTTGATGGCATACGCATTCAGCCGGACAAAATATCTGACTATTCCTGTGCAAGGAACACTTTTCAGACCGCTGAGGAAAAAACTCTCAAGGTCATTATCCGTAATTCCCCGACTGCTTCACTGCCGAAGAGGCAAAAGCAAAACTTTGTAATTTGGGCTTCGACAAAATATCGGTCAACCGTATGTTAACTCTCGCTACCAGTTTCCCATGTTTTATGTGCAACTGCACAAAACTGCTTCCAACCGCGAAAACTTCAATCTCCAGACCCTTCTAAATTTGTTTGTCTTAGTGGAGACAAAAAGAAAATCAGATGAGATTTCCCAATGCCATCGATGGCAAATGTACGGCCACACGGCCTTCAGATGCAACTCCCCCATTCGTCTGCGTAAAATGCGTAGGTCCCCAGGTCACAACCGAATGCGATCGCAAATACAGAGGAACCACGAAAGTGTGCCCTCTGTAATGTCGCCCATACTGTAAACTGCAAAGGCTGCCAGGTCTACAAAAAATACTAAAGGTACACCAACCTCCCAAACCCAGAAACTATATAATTAGCAACAACCCTTAAGTTGCCGTCCAGATTCAACAACCTCCAGCCCCAGCCTCGAGCCAGTCACAAACTAGAGAGAATACAACGTTCTCCCAAGCCACATCTCCGAGCACTTCAGATCCAAATCTGTCAGAAGTATTAAACAAATTTGACTAAACCTAGCAGCTGCCGATGAGGCCAGTTTCACCAGTGTTCTCCTTAAATCTATCAAAATGTTGATATAACGTAACCCCATCTTGTCACTCCCATAAGGCTGGCGCATAGCGCAACTCCACCATTCTAAAGTCATTTACTATCCCCACAGTCAGGGAAGCATGCAATTGTTGCAAACTCCGAGGAGGTTATTTAGTCGGTGTGTCCCGAAAGGGAAGAATCCGACACTACTGCACTATGGCGGTGCTTATCAAAAGTTTTTTCTCCTCAAATAAAAAAAAACTATTTCTTAATTTACACCTATTGTTGGACGTGCACGACGTTTGCTCCGGAAAATATAATATTATAAGCCATAAGAAAAATTATTGATAATTAACAAATATGTATATTTGTTTCTATCAGCGTATTACCATGATGACCAGGTAATTGGTTGAAATTAGCTCGGTTTAATAAATGTTTTTGGTGATAAGATATGTAAAAAGTTGTTTTATTTATTGAAATGCAAAAACACATAGTAAAGGCTACCACCTACAATAAATTATTTTACGCTGGTAATTCAGTAGAGGCAAGTCGCGAAGTATTTAAAAATAGGTCAATTCGTAGAAAAATAAAAATCTACAATATTGTTTTTAAACGCCCAGTGCTGAACGGAGCGTGCCCAATACAGTCGGCCAGTTACATAATGAGTGTCCAGTGTGCGGTCGTACCCTTACAACCTGTATAAAACAACTGATATGCCAATCTTGCTGCACGCTATCAAAACAAAAGCAGAGACTACCACAAAACGTCGGCTCTTAATAACAGAATTGAGAACACTAAGATCAATAGTCAATAACAGGAATGTAAGAAACAGACAAAGAAGTGAAAAAGATAAGAAACAAATGCAAAACGGAAGACATAGTAAGATGAGCCAGAACAGTGGATAAACCATGTGGAAAGAATGCCAAAAATCCAACTAACAAAAATTGCCACGAAAAAGAAACTAAACGAAACAAGACCCATTGAAAGATCTTAAAAAATTGCACGCTTATGGTACATATAGGATAGTCCTACATTAAGCAGTCCACGTGCGATATTTTTTAAATGTTTTTCTTATGTTGATCTTTGTAATTTTATTACTTATTTCCTGAAATATTGATAAAAACTTTCTAAAATAAGCATTAAAATTAATCGGTAAATAAAAATATTTTTATCGATGCCGGTGCTATTAATGAATATTTGCGTTCAAGCGCTTCCAGTCGTCGCACCTCAAGCAGGCTTTCGTTTTCCCGGCTTAGCAGCAAGTAATTGAAAAAAAGTATTTAATAAAAGAAAATATATCTAGAGATGGGCCGTAAATAACATTTGATGCCGCTGCTTGTTTATTTGAATTCAATAAGCTGAAACTATCGCACCTCAAACTGTAACTCGACCAATGCGTTAATTGCACGATAACAAAGACAATTAACACCGAAACTTGCGCAAGCACTAGAAAATATAATCTGCAAACTATAATTATACTAATTATATGTCATACTGATGTACACGAAAAATGATGCATTTATTTAATAAAAAAGAGACTCGCATTCTAGCATTTTACCAAGTATCCATAAAAAATTCTATTTAGACAAAACATAGGTTTTACTCTAGATGTACACCGAAGTACTCTTCTCAACATATGCAAAAAATGTTACAATTGTACTAGTTTTAGTTTAGACCTCATACATTTTGGCACCATTGATGAGAAATAGTGATGTATTATCAAAGGTATTAGTGGCTAATATCTATCAGTAAACGACCATTTATTTCAAGAGTATGATAGGATCATTACGTTGATGACGTCTATGATAAACATATAGTTTGTTTTAGGTTTTGAATTTTTTTTATATTTATTAATACAGTTGTGATAGAGTTTATTTCTAAAAATTATACAACAATTACCGCAACAATGTAATGAAATCTTATAAGTTTGTCAATTGCGCGTAAAAGGAAATATATAAGTACAAATCGAATAAAGTTGAAGCTCGCTGCCGCCGTGTCAAAGTGAATTGTATTGTAGAGCTTTTAATTCCATTGTTTCACGAAGACTATGTAAACTTGTAAACTTTGCTAATAGTGTTTCTGTGATTAAATAAGGTTGTCTTTGATCCCGGCGGAATTTCAACCACAATAAAATGTGCATTATATAGAAAATAGTTTGGCTGTCGCCTTTTATCTTTATTATGTTGTCTGTATTGCGAAAACCGAAGTCAATACTCTACCGTGTAAAACGGTTTACAGTTATATACATAGTACACGTAGCAAACATACGTGGTGCATCTAGTTTGGGCCACTTTCGTCTTCGTGTCCGGAATATCGCACTCCGCGGAGCCCTTTGCGGTTTGCAACCATAATCAATATTTCAAACCTGCATATATGTCCCTAGAGAAATGAATTTAATTTTATTTACAACATACGGGATCATGCAGCCTGCTACATGGTGGGTTTGTTCGAAATTATCAAATACGTTTTTGGGATGTTTATGTATGCAAATATTTGGATGGCATTTCAATCAATGGACGTGTAATGTTTAGTTTCATTTTTAGAGCAAATGCAAATTTTAGCGATCAAATGAAATGTTTCGTTTGCAATTATAAAATAAAACTGAAAGAAAAATATTTGAATACGCAGATTGCATAACATGAGATAACTCATTAGGAATTTTTTGTTACTTTTAAATAATGAAATAAATAATATCACACATTAGCACATTATGAAATCGTAAAACTTCTCGTAAATTTACCAAAATTTGCATAACACGAAGAAAATTAGAAATTCTACAACATAAAATTCTTATTAAATCCAACCATAAACCAAGGGTGTTATAGCAAACAACTAAATAATGATTATAATAAAATTTAATCATAATTAACCGTAAAATCACGTCAATTCCCGTAACTTTTAATTTAACAACAACATAAAACGTATATGCAAATATTAAATAAGGCAGTAATCCGGGTCGCAATTATCATCGTTTCACAGGTTTGTTCAGGACTTAAACAAGAATTTACTATGACTGTGAGCAAACGCTCGCTGACCGTGAATGGTAGTAATATTAAATACGACCTCAACATATAAATCCGCATGCAAATCGGGACGTTTTCCCTAAAATATTACCAAATCTTTGCTTTATACAGTGTCACTGTATAAATAATATGAAAATTACGGAAGGTATGAAATTAGATGTAGATTTGTGGGAAAATTAAAATAAATTAATTTTGGCAAGGTGTCCGTATATGCTGCGCTGCTGCGGCCAAAGGATGGTAAATTAAAGTGAAGTGTATTTATAAGTGTTACGCTAGGGATGGGGTGTTTTCAACCCTTGGGATTTAACTTAACCCAGTTTTGACCCGTGTCTCTCTCAAACTGAATGTATTTGCTTTCATTAGAGCTTTTTTTATGTCTTTCTCAAGTTTGCGGAATAAATCTACTGCGTCCTTTTTTAGCTTTTAGTTTTATTTACAATGCATTCTTTTTGTTTTGTTGATAAATAATTAAATTGTTTTTGATTCAATAAAGATTTGCTTTTTATATATCTGCAATGATATTGTCAATGTTCAATTGGAAACTTGTAGATAGATTTGACAAGTTTAAAACTACATTTATATTGTTTTGAAGTTTTTTAATCAATGCGCTATTTTATATTGTGTTGCATCAAACATGTCAAATTTGATTATAATCCGAGCTACAATTGATATAATTATTGGTAGCTATTCTTAAATTTGAAGCTCTTTTAACTGGGGTGAATTATTGTTCTTTAAAATTATAGTAAACATTTTTCAAGTATTATCAGTAAACAAGAAGCAAGAGAAGCCGTCTTTATAGAAGGATGCTGATGATAACTTATTGTATTCACCTCTACCGATATTTTTTAAATAATATTGAATCCTAAAATTCTATTACAGAATCGAACTAGAAACTACTAAAACTTTTTCCCCATGTGTTGGTAGAGGGAGGAAGATAGGATAAAAGTAAAGGTCAATCCGGTCGATCTGTTCGACATACTTCGCTTGCCGTTACATTATATAATTTTTATTATTTTTTTCAAATTTCGCGGGCTTTAACACCGACTAACACTGATCACGTAGGTTTTGTTTTCCGCATTTGGCCATCTCAAAAGCATCCAATTTATAATTTCTCCTAAAATGATAAAAGTAATAAATTCGTATCTATTTTGTGTTTTGGATTTTTTTAATAAAACAAAATTCCAAATTTGCAGATTTCACGAATCTACAAATTCGTTTACACAAAATTTTGTTATAAATTTTATCGTTTTCTTGTAAAATAAAACAATTTACTAAGTATTCA